>CABFOV010008572.1:6352-22912 GCA_902141375.1 Timema poppense
TCCCTCAACCCTTCAGGTTAGATTTTCTTTTGCGGTCGCAATACTTTTACCTTTTGTGTTCGAAAAGTTTATATATATATATATATATATATATACACATATAGCTTGCAAGTTATTGATTTTATAAAAATATGCTTCTTATAAAATATGTGTATTACAAAGATACCTACATAAATGTAATGATAAGTTATTTCACATCTCAAATATTTTAGGAGATGATATAAAAAAATGACAATTTATGCATCAGACCGGACCCCTTAAAGTCATTTTGCCAAACTATTGAGAGAAACCATTTTGTTTGGAATATTTATAAATGTTTAGAAATTAAATTTAATCATAATCGTTAGAGCCGATTTTGAGAAAATCGACTTTTTTTTCTTTTTGCCCTTTAGTACAACAGGCAGAAGTACATTCCAGTTATTTCCAAACGTACAAGAAAGACTGAGAATGAAGCATCTTCAACCTTCCCAGGGACTTGTCCACTATATCACAGGGCATGGCCCATATTGAGTGACCCTCCTTAGAATGAACTTGAGTGAAACTAGCCTTTGCTGTTGCGGGGGGAGGCGACACCGGAACATGTGACCTTGGAATGTATATTTATGGAAAAGGAAAGAGTGGGGCTACTAATGCCTATACAGGCGAATGGCACATACCATATATTGAGGGATGTGTACCGGTGGAGCTACCTTGATGAGATAGTGAACAGGGTAACGAGAGCAGAAAGGGACACACATATGGACGAACTAAAAGAAATAAGACAAAGACAGAACCAATACTTGAGAGAAAACAGACAGGAAGACACAACTGAGGAAGAAATGACAAGTGAAGACGAGGGAGACGGAGAAGGAGAAGAAACATCAGACTTAGACGAAACGTTACCAAACTGGTGAAACAAAACACAGACAATGTAATAAAAGGGAGGGTGGACTAGATTTTGATGGACTCTGGATATATCTAGAGCTTTAGCCGAGGAAAGGTGTCTCAGGGATACCAGTGATGAATATAGCTGATGAACCAGGGACGCCTAGAATACTGGCTAGGGGAGAAGGAAAGTAAGAGGATACATATGAGACGTCGGAAGTTGTTCCTTACTCGCTTGGAAACAAGTATGATGCTGGGTCGTAGCTATTCGAGAACTCCAGGGATGTCGATTGGCCACGGTAGGAAGTGACCAGAGAAGAAAAAGAAAATGGGACTCCCTACAAGTAAAGATATGAAATGATTGCGTAGACGATGGCACTAGGAATAAGTTAGGCTAAGTTAGATTTAAGTCCAAAGCAGGCATATCAAAAGGGGAATTTATACAGTCAAATAACTTTAATAGGAACAGAGGGACAAGTATAGTCATAAGTTATCATAAATTAAATAATGATATTGATATATAATAGACAGAGCTGCTAACAGGCACAGGTCGAGGTAAATAGGTAATGATTAATAACAGGACAAGTAGTTTTAGTAGTAGTAGTAGTAGTAGTATATGTTTATATTCCAGAAAATGTATGTGTAAAATGTTTAGATTAACTATATAGTAGGCATATTGTAAAATGAACAGAGCATAAAAAGTCCTGATTTATAGTAAAATAAGATGTCAGGACAAAATGTATAATGAAATTGAAAAAAAAAAACTGTACAGTAAAAGAGCAGACAACTTCCTGATACGTGTAAAATCTTTGGGATCTATCTACAAATATCAGTTGGATAAATACTCGTCTTTTTTAATGTTATTTTTACGTGCTACCCATCTCGCTACTCATCAGGGATATCCATATGGAGTATGAAGCTATAATTTATAAGAAATGTACCTCCATTCGTCTGGAGAGAGAGAGAGAGAGAGAGGGAGAAAACATATCTAAGAAACTTGTATTTCTATGTCACACCGAAATTTGATCCGGCAAAGCTCGAGAATGTCAAGGCTTGTCCCTCCGCCACCTCCTTTGCCCCACCCCTGGCATTTTAGTGCCATTAGTGACAACACCAAAGGTATTTTTCACCTTTAGAGAGGAAGCCGGAGGACGTTTGGCGCAGTATTAGTAAATGAGGGGTATTTTGGAGCAACTAAATAGAACGTACGGACCAAAGATAAACAGACCTCTTCCTTTCATTCGTGAAAACATAACCAAACATAATTTAATTTAATATAATATAATCTAACATAACAATCAGGTGATTGAACAGACACTGGCTATAAAAACGTGAGTCGGAAGTAAACAAACACACAAGGTAGGAGGATTCACAAGTGTTTTGACAGCTGCGCCAAACGTCCTATGACCAAATTGGTCCAAACGACACGTGTATTACAGCTAGGATAGCCCCAGATTGCTCCAAACGTCCTATGACCTAACCTGATCCAAATGACACGTGTATTACAGCTAAAATAGTATCATATTGCTCCAAACGATCCTATGACCTAACCTGATCTAAACGACACGTGTATTACAGCTAAAATAGTTCCAGGTTGCGCCAAACGTACCATGTGCAGATAGGATAAGTGTACCCGGTGGGGATAAAACTACGGCCCTCTGGATCCAAGTGTGTGTTGCAAGTATTTACAACCAGAACCTCACCTACCCAACAAATTTGCACATACATCCTAGTCATGTCACTTCAGGATGTATTGTGTCATCTGCACGCGGGACCTTGAGGTATCTAACTGCTTCCACAACAACAAACGCCCAGTTAACTCTTCATGTACAGCCATCATTGTATTTTCCCATAAAGACTCAATTAACTCATAAATCTACAACCGTCTTTATAACATATTCTACTATAAAAACACTATTAACTCCTCACTCTACAACCATCAATGTATTCTGCTATGAGCACTCAATTGACTCATTAATCTACAACCAATATTGTATTATAATATAAAAACTCAATTGACTCATTAATCTACAACCAATATTTATTCTAATATAAAAACTAAATTGACTCATTAATCTACAACCAATATTGTATTCTAATATAAAAACTAAATTGATTCATTAATCTACAACCAATATTGTATTCTAATATAAAAACTCAATTGACCCATCAATCTACAAACATCATTATATTACCCAACACTCAATTAATTCCTTTATAGGTGACCTGGTGGTCTAGGGGTAAGGTGTCAGACTTCTATGCTGGCGGCGAGGGTTCAAACCTCGGTCCCGGCAAAGATTTATCTGATTACCAAACCCATCCTTCACCTCTGACAAGACATCTTGTGAATGTGTGGAATGCCAGGCCTCCACCGTGGATCGGATTCCACGTTAAACTGTAGGTTCTCCATTTCATCTCACTATCACCCTACCATTACACATTAGCGTAAGTGCGTATAACACGAACGGTTAGTAAGACGAGGTGCCAATAATAATAATAATAATAATAATAATAATAAACTCTTCTATATTTTAATCAGTCTATTCTCACTTTTGTTACAATGATGTGTTTAACAAGTAACACAATTCAAACATATTTCTTTTCGGCCAACATTGATAACATTTTACTACATTGCATCGAGCCACGGACTCCTACGACAAGACTAGTCCTCGTCACCAAGCACGGACCTCTGAGCTCTCTAATATGGCAGGGCCCTCTACTGGCCCTGATTTTGGTTGAAAGAACAGTAGAGAAAATTCAAACATATTTCTTTGCGGCCAACATTGATAACATTTTACTATATTATTTGTGTTATTTTATTGGTATCGATAGTATCGATCAAAGGTGACATCTGCAGATAACATGACTTCATGTGTGAATATATTAAAATAGTTTTTGTTACTTTAATAACTAACTTCTACTGTTCTCCCTACCAAAATCATACTTTTAGAAGAGTGGTGAAACAGTCAACTGTGAAACTTGGGTTCGTCTTGATCGCGTGAACGTTCCTCAGGGAAGTAGAAAGTAAAACGTGGTCTCTTTTCATTATGAGGTCCGACACAACACATAGTCTCTATCCACTATGAGGTTCTACTTTATACATAGTCTATGTCCACTATGAGGTTCTAATATATACATACTACATAGTACATGTCCTCTGTGAGGTTTTACTTTAAATATAGCTTATGCTCACTATGAGGTTATACTCTATACATAGTCTCTGTTCACTATGAGGTTCTAATCTAGTCATAGTCCCTGTCAGCTTTATGATTCTACTATAACACAGTATCTGTATATTGTGAGGTTCTAGATATCGTGGGTCAGATGCAACCCGCGGACTGTTGAGTTCGCGAACCCTGCCATAGACAAGATATGGGTGGACTTAAGGCTTCTGCGCATGAGGGCAAAGCTGAAAGCTGGTTGGAGGCAGAGAATTCTGTCTTTTATGTCTAGTAATTAGTTTGTTGGGATCACGTAATTGTCCTGCATGGGTATGTCGTTTTGGTTTTAAATTAATTAAAATGTTACAAACTTTATTGCATTTGATAGTTGTGATATTAGTATTTATTTTTATTAATTATTTTTCACCACATTCGGGTTATACGCTTATGTACTTATTACGCTAATGGGCTAGGACTTGGTAAGGTTGGATTTAGAGGAAGAAAACCCGCATTAGCGTGGAAGGGGAGTGGAAAAGCATTTAGGAAAACCACCCCAGTTCACCCGACCGAGAATCAAACCTAAATTTCCCCATCCTTGGCATTCTAGCTCAACACAAAACTAGCGTGTTAGCTAACTACGCCACCGAGGCGGGTGATAGTTGTAATAAACTGCGCTAAATAAATATGTGTTTTAAATTTGTCCATCGCTTGGAAATATGTCGTTGATAACGGTGCTATGACACCATACTCGTCACGCTACCAATGAAAATGTAGGATCTCTTTCCCCTAATCAGCTGTTTCCAACTATGGTCTCACATCTGAGCGATATCCGCCAATAAATCTACCTCTTCTTTGATCCATGGCGTGACCACGTTCTGTTTATTCAGACACGCGCCCGGTTGACACGTTTCGTGTGCGTGGATGTACATGGAGAGAGATGTCCAATGCGAGGATTATGCAAGTAAGGTGTGAGTGGATATTAGCAGAGTTTTTCAACATTGGCGACCTCCTTGAACTAGTTGGTGATGGTCCACTTTGATTGCTTCACTAGGTTCACTAACAATGAAGGTATGTGAGGATAGCACAGATATATCGTCCTTGGTCACATCATGCTAAGCCTCTATTTCTCGTCCAGGTTGAGAGAGCCTCCATTATTTCTCCTCAAGGTTGACACAGCCTCCACTATTTCTCCTCTAGGTTGACAGAGCCTCCCCTATCTCTCCTCTAGGTTGACAGAGCCTCCCCTATTTCTCCTCTAGGTTGACAGAGCCTCCATTATTTCTCCTCAAGGTTGACAAAGCCTCCACTATTTCTCCTCTAGGTTGACAGAGCCTCCACTATTTCTCTTCAAGGTTGACAGAGCCTCCACTATTTCTCTTGTAGGTTGACAGAGCCTCCATTATTTCTCCTCAAGGTTGACAGAGCCTCCACTATTTCTCCTCTAGGTTGACAGAGCCTCCACTATTTCTCCTCTAGGTTGACAGAGCCTCCATTATTTCTCCTCAAGGTTGACAGAGCCTCCACTATTTCTCCTCAAGGTTGACAGAGCCTCCACTATTTCTCGTCAAGGTTGACAGAGCCTCCATTATTTCTCCTCAAGGTTGACAGAGCCTCCACTATTTCTCGTCAAGGTTGACAGAGCCTCCACTATTTCTCCTCAAGGTTGACAGAGCCTCCATTATTTCTCCTCAAGGTTGACAGAGCCTCCACTATTTCTCCTCTAGGTTGACATAGCATCACGTGACTGACTCCGTTCCAATTTCAGTTGAGACTAAGATAATATATTATTTTATGTTTGTAGGTCATTGGTTCCTAACCTTTCGCAGGGTTTGACCCACTGGCACAGGGCCCCCAAAAAGTGTTAATCCGGGCCTGAGCACCCCTCGCCTGGACACGAAACTGCTACAGTGAATTAAGTCAACAAGTAACTGTCAGAGTTGAGTAACCAAAAAGAGCCTAAGCAGTAACTTAATTTTTTTTTATCACTATACCAGTTTACTCTTTCTATTTGTATCTTGCATCTTCCTATGTTAATTATAATCACTTTAAAACGTAAACACAGAGCTATAACTTCAACAAGTATTGAGATCCAACCTAAAACACGCTACGGCCCAGTACGGGGTCATCACCTACAGGTTGGGAAACATAGTTGTAGGGACTAGAGCCGGGGTTCGAGTGCCGGTGTCCAGAGTTAAGTTTAGCGTATATTGATATACAATGATAATTGAATATACAAGTACAAATAATTCACTGGTAAAGAGAAACACTTTACTATAACTTTTCCCTACCATGTTTTATGGTCACCACATGTTGGTAACTGGCACCGTGGTGTAGTGGTCAATGCATCTGGCTACGAGCCTAGGGGTCCCGGATTCGATCCCGGCTGATATCTTTCCCAAAAGGGGAGTCATCCCAACAGTCACCAGGGCTTGGTTACAGTAGACCCATGGCTTCTTTGGTGCTGACTTCTGACCGTCAACATTTAGGTATATACCTAATAAATCTTGACTGTCAGAAGTGACAGCTGCTAAACACATGTTTTTGCAGATCATATGGTTCGGCGTAGGAATACATAATTTGGTCTGGTAACTTTTCAAAGCCGTCAGCTGTCAGTCAGCACCAAAGAAGCCATGGGGCTACTGAAGTTAGGCTTAAATTAGGTTGTAGGTGCTTCCACTGGTTCCACACCCTCATACTATCATCATCATCATCATCTCATCGTGGCATGGAAAAAGCCTCCACGGAAAGTATGTACGATCAGTACATTCAGGCGTCCCCTGGGCATTGGTACATCAGTACTGGCTAATATTTCCACAAACTGGGCTACGAGTGATGTAGCACAGACGTGCAATATTGTTTTTACACTCGAACTATTTTTCAAAAATGTTATTTATAAACTTAATTTTTTATTTTATTTTAAGAAGCTTTACAAGAGTCGCGAATTGCCGAACTTTTTACATAACTTAACGCCTCCAGGAAGCTGAAGGTCGTCCATTTCTAGTGAAATCCATTTACAAGCAGTTAAAGCGATATTAACTATTTTGAGAATGCTACGTATAAATGTTTAAGCTTTGTGATGGGTACCAACTACTACTATTATTACTAATATTATTGCTGTGGTCTAGCGGTTAAAGTTCCTTGCTACAGATACTGAGGGTTCGATCCCCAACGCTCCTAGAATTTTTTTTCTGTGAAGTAGTGGGTTTTGAACATGATCAAACTCAGCCTCGTGAGGATAAATGAGGAGCTACTAACTGGAGTAAAGAAGCGTCTCCGGTCTAGAAAACTGAGTTTAACGGATTGTTATTTAGTTGTGCTGACCACATGACACCCTCTATCCGGAAATGTTGGCAATATCATCACTAACGGTGGCGGCCGCTCGGTCGGTATAGCTCGAGTTTGGGCTCATGCCATGGAGTCATTATTATTATTATTATTATTATTATTCAACTAACGTCAAGCTTGTGTAGTCTGGTGTGAAAGTCAGGGTGGTAATTAAGTATAGGTGTAATAAGGGTGGTTTTCCCTAAATGGTTTCCTACTCTTCCTCCAAGTAAACTTGGGTACATTCTACCTTCCTGGTCTTCACCCCATTAGAGTTATTATTTGCAGATGACCATGATGGGAATTAGAACGCGGTGTAAATTAATTACAACTGTTTCAACCATATTATTTTTAAGTGACAAAATATTATATTAACGGTATTTAATTCTCAGCTGATATTTTACTAAATAATATTTTTTTAAATCATATAGGCCTACTCAAGTTTACATGTTTATGTCGAAGGACCCCACCAGAATATTTAAAATTATGTTTAAATATGATATTTTATAAATTTAAGTTATATTGTGCAAATAATTTGTCAATGAATGAAGAAATTGTGTAATTTACCAAAATGTGTGCTACTCATTGGCGTAAAGAGAGGGAGTATTATGGGGTCCGAAGTTTTTAATATGAAGTTTAAGATGGGCTTGCATCAATCTTCAAATAACTTATAGAGACATTTTTTTTTTTAATTTGGCAGGAAAAAATCACTCCAAATAGCTATTAAGGGCATTTAATTTTCAAAAACTTACCAGGCGAATATTTCTTTAATTGGTTTCTAGAGGCATCCAATTTTTAAATACTCGGAGGGGGCCACTTCAAATAATTCCTATATGCCTATAGTAAGTATTTTTTAATCCAAGCAAGGAACGCTCTAAGTAACTTCTAGGGGCATCCAAATTTCAAAAATGTATTGGGGGGACCACTTCAAATAGTTTCTGGAGAATTTAATTTATAAAAAATATTTCTGGGTGAGCACTATTTAAAATAGCTTTTAGAGGCATCCATTTTTTTTAACTGCATCAAGAGGACTACTCCAAATGGCCTTTAGGAGTATCCAAATTTCAAACCATTTCGAGGGTAGCACTTTTCTAAATGGCCTTTAAAAGAGTATAATTTCCAAAAATCTTACAAACGTGGACCCCTACAAATAGCTTCTAGGAGCATCCAATTTTCGAACATTAACTGGGAGAGAGGATTAGAAACTCCCTATAAAACTTTTTGTTGTTACGTGCACCACTCTTCCCCTCTAACACAAATACAGTTACAGTACTACTGTATAAAATAACAATGTTCTTATTTCTTAAGATTTAATAGTAAGTCATGTACTTATAATTTTTAAACCCCTTTCCCTACACCCATGGTGCTACTATACAGTATCCTCCACTAGCACGTGTGTTACAAGACAATATCACCTACTAACACGTGTGTTACAAGACATTATCCTCCACTAACACTTGTGTGACAAGACAATATCACCTACTAGCACGTATGTTACAAAACATTATCCTCCACTAACACGTGTGTTACAAAACATTATCCTCCACTAACACTTGTGTGACAAGACAATATCGCCTACTCTAACACGTGGGCACAAAACATTATTCTCCACTAGCACGTGTATTACAAGACAATATCACCTACTCTAACACGTGGGCACAAAACATTATCCTCCACTAGCACGTGTGTTACAAGACAATATCACCTACTCTAACACGTGGGCACAAAACATTATCCTCCACTAGCACGTGTGTGACAAGACAATATCACCTACTCTAACACGTAAGCACAAAACATTATCCTCCACTAGCACGTGTGTTACAAGACAATATCACCTACTCTAATACGTGGGCTACAAAACTTTATCCTCCACTATCACGTGTGTTACAAGACAATATCACCTACTAACACGTGTGTTACAAAACATTATCCTCCACTAACACTTGTGTGACAAGACAATATCACCTACTAACACGTGGGTTACAAAACAGTATCCTCCACTATCACGTGTGTTACAAGACATTTGACTGGCATTACGAACTAATACAAATGATTTACCTGTTGGTGACTTGAACGCCTGATGAAGACAGTATCTTCTACCAGCACTTGTGTTATAAGACAGTATCCCTCACTAACACGTGTGCTATAAGACAGTATTATCCACAAGCACTTGTGTTACAAGACAGTATCCCTCACTAACACGTGTGTTCTAAGACAGTATTATCCACTAGCACTTGTGTTACATTAGTGAGGCAGCCTCGCTCTTCCGAACAACAATATAACTGACTTGAAACATGCAGGCCCACTATGTCCCAGCATTCCCCCCTCTACCCCTACCCCCCTCCCAACACACACACGCATGATATGAGGTAAAGAAGGGGCACCTAGACCTTCTTGTGTACGAGTTACTGTCCCCTCCACACTCGAGTAAACGTCACGTGGAGGGGATAATATCTGGCTGGCCACAACAAGAGCAAGTCTGCTAGGGCAGGGTTTCTCAAACTGTGAGTCGCCGCATCGTTAAACTGTTTGTTCACCATGGGTCAGTTTCATAGTCAAGTTTAGTACGCCTCAAGTGCAGCGCTACACTAAATACAAGGAACTCGAATGGAATGGGCCGTTCTCGCATAGGAAACTGGCCCATTCCATGCTGGTTCAGGTAGGTGTCGTCATGTACTTAGTGTTTGTTTGAATGGTTTTTATTTATTTACTTAAATTTAAACATATACCGATAAAACATGAATAAAACACTTAGAAACATATAGGACGGACAGTTGACACCAGCCCCGAGGGGCTCTCGTTAACGGACACGACATAGAAACAGATAACAAAACTTCACAGAGGACAACATTGACGCCCTGGCGGGCTGAATTTGTCGTTCAGTGGGTTAGGGGTGGGAAAATTTAACAAAAACCCACCCCATAGCTCATGTATGGTCGCCAGGACCTTAAAAACATACAAAAGTACAAAGGTGAGGTACAAAGAGTGGAAACANTACAAGACATTTGACTGGCATTACGAACTAATACAAATGATTTACCTGTTGGTGACTTGAACGCCTGATGAAGACAGTATCTTCTACCAGCACTTGTGTTATAAGACAGTATCCCTCACTAACACGTGTGCTATAAGACAGTATTATCCACAAGCACTTGTGTTACAAGACAGTATCCCTCACTAACACGTGTGTTCTAAGACAGTATTATCCACTAGCACTTGTGTTACATTAGTGAGGCAGCCTCGCTCTTCCGAACAACAATATAACTGACTTGAAACATGCAGGCCCACTATGTCCCAGCATTCCCCCCTCTACCCCTACCCCCCTCCCAACACACACACGCATGATATGAGGTAAAGAAGGGGCACCTAGACCTTCTTGTGTACGAGTTACTGTCCCCTCCACACTCGAGTAAACGTCACGTGGAGGGGATAATATCTGGCTGGCCACAACAAGAGCAAGTCTGCTAGGGCAGGGTTTCTCAAACTGTGAGTCGCCGCATCGTTAAACTGTTTGTTCACCATGGGTCAGTTTCATAGTCAAGTTTAGTACGCCTCAAGTGCAGCGCTACACTAAATACAAGGAACTCGAATGGAATGGGCCGTTCTCGCATAGGAAACTGGCCCATTCCATGCTGGTTCAGGTAGGTGTCGTCATGTACTTAGTGTAGCGCCGCACTTGAGGCGTACTAAATTTGGCTATGAAACTGGCCCCATGAATTTCCAATTAAGATTAAAATGTGCACAGTATATTTTTTACATTTCAATGAATTTGTAAATGTATCGACAAACTGTTACATATGCCAGTATTACTCTAAAAGCAGTTAGGCACCTGCCAAGTGAAAGGGCTGAAGATTAATACAAAAGACAGGTGACATGTTCCGCTCTCTCCCCTCTCTGCTTGCTTTACCAAATTCACATTCTTTATTTGGTGGGTAGATAAAGGTGTTTTGTTAAGAGGCTTTTTTGTAACCTGGCGATACTTCCAGTATCAGCAGTAGAGCACAAGCCCGGAGGAAATGTGGTTCTGTTTAGTACTTCGTGCGTGTAATGCTATATAATTATTATTTTTAGCTACAGTAGCCCCATGGCTTGTTTGGTGCTAACTGACAGCTCACAGCTGACTTCTGACACTCAACATTTAAGTATATACCTAAATTTTGACTGTCAGAAGTGACAGATGCTGAACACATGTTTTTGCAGATCATTTGGTTTGGCGTAGGGGTACAAAATTTGGTCTGGTAACTTTTCAAAGCCGTGAGTTGTCAGCTGTGAGCTGTCAGTCAGTACCAAAGAAGCCATGGAACTACTGTACATTGTGTTAATGTACATATAAACAGTAATTTTGTAGTTTCCACCTAATCGAAATGGAACGTTTTTTGAAAAGGGTTTCCCCAATTCAAACGGAAGTTGTGCAACATTCAAAGAAGAAAAATAAGCTTACTAATATACAATATGATGACTGTTATATTAATTTGGGGTTCACTTGCTTGAACAAAGAGAGTGAACAGTCCAAGACCTCTCAGTGTGTAATATGTTTTCAAACTCTTCCAAATTATAGTATGCGGTCATGCAGATTAAACATACATCTGGATTCTATGCATCCAGATTGTGTTAACAAATCAAGGGAAATTTTTTCTTCGCAAATTAAGTGAACTTCAACAACAAAAGGGAATAATTTCCAAACAAGCTAATGTGCCAACAAAAGAATTAATGGCATCATAATCAGTCGCGCTACATGTTGATAAATCGTAAAAAAGGAACATACAGTTGTAGAGACTTATATTACCATGTGCTGTTGATATGTGTAATATAATGTTAGGCGAACGTGTGGATAAGGAAATAAAAGATATTACTCTGTCAAATAACACAATTCGCTGCCGTATCAATGACACGAAAGAAAATATAAAAGAAAAATTGATTTTCCAAGTAAGAGAAAGCTTGTTTTTCTCGATTCAGTTGGATGAATCGACAGATAAATCTAATTCAGAGCAACTTTTTTGATACATAAGATTTGCAAGGGAAAAAGAGATAGTTGAGGAATTACTATTTTGTAAGGAAGTCGTTTCTAGAACTACAGGAGAACTATTTAAAATAGTGGATGAGTTTATTAATAAAGAAGTTTTGTGATGGAGTGAATGCGTAGGGATATGTAGAGATACTGCTGCGATGACCGGCAAATATACAGGTCTTGTAAAACGAAATGTAGCCCATATTGTAAAATGGGTTCATTGCTTAGTTCACCGAGAAGCTCTTGCAGCAAAATATATTAAATCAAATGTTCATGATGTGCTTTTGCTTGGCTGGGAAAATGGTGAATGTAATCAAAACAAGTGCAGTGAATACCAGATGTTTCGCATTAATGTGCGATCAACTGGGCAGCTCATACCGCCATTTGCTGTTCCATACTGAGGTAAGATGACTGTCACGTGGTTCAACGGCTGTTCGAACTGCGTGATGAGGTGAAGACCTTTTTGTAAGGCAAATCTGTATTGTCAGAGCATCTTCACTTTTACAGTAGCCCCATGGCTTCTTTGGTGCTGACTGACAGCTCACACCTGACTTCTGACAGTCAACATTTAGGTATATACCTAAATTTTGACCGTCAGAAGTGACAGCGGCTAAACACATGTTTTTGCAGATCATATGGCTCGGCGTAGGGATACATAATTTGGTTTGGTAACTTTTTAAAACTGTCGGTCAGCACCAAAAAAGCCATGGGGCTACTGTAGGTGAAATTAGCACGTTTGTGTGATAGTTTTGACAAGTTGAACTTATTGAATATGTCTCTGCAGGGACATTATACAAATATATTGGAGTTAGGTGATAAAGGAAATTGGTTTCATAAAAAAAGTTGTTGTGGAAAAGTAGAGTTGAGAATGGAAATGTGGAAATGTTTGCATTGTTAGTATGGATTTTTAGAACAAGTTAAACTAAATGTCAATAAACCAACTGTTCAGCAATTTATTATCAACCATTTGTTAGCTTTATACGAAAGATTTAGCGATTATTTTAAAGAAATTAGTGTTGACAACTGTTTGTGGATTCGCAATCCTTTTGTAGCGAATTCTGAAAGTGTTAATCATCTTCCATTGCAAGAACAAGAAAACTTTGCAGACATGACATGTGATATATCTTTGAAGCAATTGAATAGCTCCTCCGACTTGGTGAAGTTTTGGTTAACTTTATAAAATGAATATCCTGCTTTGACAAAATTGGGATATAAAAACGATGATTCCATTTGCATCAACATATCTATGTGAAAGTGGTTTCTCAGCATTGACGGCAATAAAAACTAGATACATAAATCGACTGTCAGTGGAAAAGACCTTCGTCTAGCTCACACAAAAACAGAACCATACCTGAACCACCTCTATGATAGTAAACAATCTCATCCTTCTAACTGGCAGGTAAGTAATTTAATATACTTTTAAAATAGTACATTCTATGCAGTTTAAATGTCTATTCATTCCAGCTATTGTAAAATAATAATAACACAAAATAATTATTTGTTGGGTTTTATAAAAAATAATCATGGCCTAAGCTTTTTTTCTTTCTATGGTAGTGAGGCTTAACAATAATTCTTGTTGTCAAGTAAGCCTGAATGTAAAAAGCTTGAGAAGACTTGTGCTATGGTCGTGAGGTGTGTTTGTGAAGGGCAGTATGGAATGTGAAAGAAAACAAGCTTTCTCTTACTTGTAAAATCAATTTTTCTTTTATATTTTCTTTCGTGTCATTGATACGGCAGAAAATTGTGTTATTTGACAGAGTTATATCTTTTATTTCCTTATCCACACGTTCGCCTAACATTATATTACACATATCAACAGCACATGGTAATATAAGATTCTCTGCAACTGTATGTTCCTTTTTTCGATTTAGCAACATGTAGCGCGACTGATTATGATGCCATTAATTCTTTTGTCGACACATTAGCTTGTTTGGAAATTATTCCCTTTTGTTGTTGAAGTTCACTTAATTTGCGAAGAAAAAATTTCCCTTGATTTGTTAACGAAATCTGGATGCATAGAATCCAGATGTATGTTTAATCTACTAAACTATATAATGATACCCTTCCTTCACCTCTGACAAGACATCTTGTGAATGTGGGGAATGCCAGGCCTACACCGTGGTTCGGATTCCACGCTAAACTGTAGGTCCTCCATTTCATCTCACAATCACCCTACCATTACACATTAGCGTATATGCGTATAATCCGAATGGGTAGTAAGACGCGGTGCTATTAATAATAATATATAATGATCATTAGATAGTTTTCATTAGATAGTCACAAAGAGCCGTTTTTATTTTGTTTCCAAATAATCGTTCCCAGCTGCTGATCAATAATCAATATTTCATACGTTATAATCTATAATACTAACAAAGCTGTTTATTCAGAACAATAAGGTTTATTATCAATATCATTGCCTTTATCAGTGACGTAACACACAGTCCCTCAGGGTCTGCAATGCGGGGGGAAGGGGGCAGTGGTAAAAAGGGGGCCCATAAAATAAAACTTTAAATTACTATAAATTTGGTTGAAATAATAAGTAATCAAATAACTTATATCCTGACTGTTGACAATTTTGATAGTTGAATATGTTTTTTTATGAAGTGTTGTAAATTATAACTAAGCTGTGTATCATTATCTCAATTTATTTCATTCGGTTTCAAATAGCGCAGAATGTCTTGTATATTCATGCAGTCAAGCTGACTGAATGATGACGTTCCAAACACGAAACCGAGGATAAAACTGTCTTTATAGGGTGTGATTATTAAATTAGTAATTATTTAGGACTAATAATTATTTCTTATAACATTTATTAAGGTGTTAGATGACTTGCAAAAGGGGGCCCGAAAATAAATCTTGCTGTGGGAGGGGGGAAGGTTCCCAAGCTTAATCTGTTATGTCACTGGCTTCTGGCTTGTGCCGTGCAAAGCAAACGGAACTTTAAAAAAAATAACAAGAGAGGTTAGGAGTATCTCCTGGTGTAGGAATAATAAAATATTTCAAATTATTCACTGTGCATTACTGTATTATGAGCTCTAGCTGTTATCATACCAAATCAGTGATGTGTTGTCGTTATGGTAGACATGTTTAAGGTCCATTAGAATATTAAAATTACTCCTAAATAGTATCCACATAAAATTATGGCAGTTTGATCATTAATTTGGAAAAACATACAAAAATGTTATATTCTTTAAATCGAAAAATAACACCTGGACACGGGAATTGAGCCCGGGACCTTTGGTTTAACACGTCATTGTTCTAACCACTTAGTTATCCAGGAGTCGTCCCGTGCCCAGGGTCATTCTCCACTCACATTTTAAGGCAACGTCTATGATGGACGTGCGGAAAATCGTTGGCTATAAATTTGAGATCAATTAATATCACGAGTTATTAGATATGCTGCTTTATGCTACCAATAAATACTGTCAGAAAAAATTCCAACTACCTAGTCAAAGGTGGCTGCGTTTACTTATATCTTAAATTGGTTGTAGCCAACGATTTACACACGTCCATTACAGACTCTGCCTTAAAACAAGAGTGGAGAATGACTCTTAGCATGTGACGATTCCTGTATAGCTCAGTGGTCGGAGCATTCAAGTTTACTTTAGTCCTGATCTATGATGAATAATAACCCTAAGCGTAACAAAAAAAAATCTATAAGGATAACAAGGAGTACATTCGAATTCTTAAGGACGACAATCGACCAGCAAGGTAGAACAGGGCTCTGATTCCCAAAAGTGCGCCTTATTGAAACGAATATTATTTGTGAATATAACACGTAAAACATTCGCTGCAGTAAGGACGACTATCGATCAGTACCAACGGTAATGAATTTGAATACTATTTTATTCGAATGATTTTTAAACTATCGAATAGGTCGATAATCTAGCACTATCTAATTATTTGATGGTTTTCTTTCGATAGCGTCCATCTCTACGGACAAGTACAGAATCCACTTGATCTATATTCATACGTTTAGTCGTGTAGTCTGCAGACGTTTTTATTGATATATATATAAATATATATAATATATATATATATAATATATATATAATATACAGATAATAAGATTATAAATACACCTAAAATCTCACAATAATTGTATATAAAAAGGTTATCAATGTTGACCGTAAAAGAAGTATGTTTATGTTTCTAAGAGCCCCTTCGCATGAAATGGTACTTTACAAAACGTTGAAAGCTCGA
>CABFOV010008573.1:9282-22900 GCA_902141375.1 Timema poppense
GGGGGGGGGGGAATTCGTAGCTCAAAACGTCTATGGTGAGCGATAATTTGACACTGAAAGATTAAAGATTTTATTTTTGTCAAATGTTTCCAAATTTGACTCATAGAAAATTCTTATTAAGTTCGTTCAAAAATATATTTTTAGACTACAGTATTAAGACATCGTTCACAAATTACCAGGAACCTCTTCTCTAATGAATGCAAAAAAGAGGTACTTAGTAGGCTGGTATTTTTTCCAAACAAAAACTCTTGGTTGCCCCGCTATGAACTCAAGTATGGAAGTACCACAGTTGAAAGTAAAAATACTTACATAGCGGTTAGAATTAGTTTTACTGCTACTAATGTGACCACGTTGGTGGTAATGATTGTTTTTAGTTTCAAAGTGGAAAAAACTAACAACCGTTTTTAAAAGAGCCATGGATTTGAACGATGTTTTCTTTTATTTAACTGCTAGATTATAAGTGTATAACACCGTAGAATGTGTATATGCTATAACGCGCATGAAATAATCTAATCTGAGGTCAGAGTTCGACTCCCAGATTGTTGTACTAAAGGCAGTTTTTACTAAATCGTTTCTCATTCTCTCTCCATGCAAATGTGAGAATATTTCTTCTAAATTCTTCCATCCTCATCCCTATTTCAGTGGAATAATTAAAATGAGTATAGCAGTTTGATTCAGACAGAAAGACACTTTATATACAGTTACAAAGGTTTCTAAAGCCGACTCCGGTGGTCTTGGGGTAGATGCTCGCCTCAAGATTCGATGTTTGTGGGTTCAAACCCAGCTGAGGTCAACGGATTTTTCTTGAGCGATAAAAAACGTAGCACAGCTTCCAATGTCGATTAGGGTCTGTGAAAATTCCTTTCCAGATAAAATTGGTAGGTTTTCCGCTCTCATTCATAGAAATTCTCTTGTGCTGATACAATCAATAAGTTCGGAAAGTGCACATTATATACCTCAAACTAATAAAAATATAACTGCTAAAACAATTTGCATACATTCAAATATCAAGTCATGTTATATGCAGCTACAATTTTTATATATTGTATCAAAACATATAAAATAATACTAATAATAAAGTAAATGTTATCAATTCTTACCGAAAAAATGTTTGTATTCTTTAAAAGGTATTTCATACCATAATACTACTCTTTATGTTCTCATATACTATGCCATTTTTTTATCAACATATTTTAGATTTTAGCGACGAACTAATTAAATGTATCATACATATGATAGCTAGTTTTTTAAATAACTTTATTTTATTGGAATATTGAACGTGTACTTCCCAAACACAAATAATAAATTAGCATACAACTTACAAAAATAATAAATTGACCTAGGGCAGCAAGGTACCGAGCAGGAATAGGTTGTGCATTGTCAGGTGATTCCTAATTTTCCTTCTACTAACATAAATTAAATTAAATTTAAATATTAGTTATAATTGTGGCTTAGAGGCTTACGAAGCATTTTGGTTAGTCAGCTCTTGAGACTAAATTTCAACAAAACTTATATCTAAATCAATCTTTCAGTGTTGTAAGATTAACGCCTTTACAATCTGGAACAAAATAAAGGTATCTTTTTTTTTCAAGCCGATTTTTAATTCTTTTAAAAACTAACCATTAAGTTTATAAACATAAATGTATTTTTACTCGGTTTAAAAATTATTTACGAGTATTATAAGAAAAACTCACATAAATAGTATACTAAAAGCAAACCAATGATTGAAAACAGTTATTGGTGAAATTTCGAGTGCTTTACTATCGAAAATTGAAATGATAATAGGGTACATACCCATCATCTGTTTTAGATTGTAACAACCATTGACAGAAAAAAAAAATCAATGTGACAAGGATGACAGTGAGTGTGACATGCGTGTGGTGGGCCACGTGACCGATACAAGGCGAGTGTCGTAGACACGTGTAGCACACGTGGCCACAATACATGTGAAATATGGTATCTAAAACATATACGAGGCTTGCCCGATATTGTTTGTCATTATTACACCGCAACATTGTAATATTTCAATCGCTATTTTCTCTGCCCTCAGACCTGGAAATCAAATCAAATCATTCCTTGTAACACTGGAATGTGATGTAAAGTATAGGATGCTGTTTAGTTTGTGATCGGTGGAGTTTGGCCAGCGAAAGTTTGTGAGCTTTACCTCCAATATTCAAGCGAATAATTATATAGTCACTTTAAAACTTTGGTCACATGGTATAACGCGCTACTCTCCCGTTTTATTGGATTTATGTCAGGAATATCGGGGCTCGAATCCCGCTCGGACATGGTGAAGGTGGTTTTGCCTTCACAGCCATGTAGGCACATTTCCTCTAAAATTCTACTTTCCTCATTCCTACTACATTAGCATACCAGACAGGTAATAAGACGTGTTACAAAAAACATTATTTTCATCTTATTTTTATAGGAAATGTAATTCAAATGACCGTGTGGACAAAGTTGACGGATACATTGTAGACGGCAATTTTAATATTTTTTAAATCAACGTAATATTGAATTTAACTCAAATAAATATATTAAGTAAAATTAAATATTTTAATTAAACTACCAGATTAACTACGTATTGGGTAAGTTTAATAAAAAACAGAACCAGTGTAAATATTTATGTTTGCCCTTAAATTCTATTATAATTTTATTTTAATTCGTGTTAGATTCTAAATAATTGAACTTTTATCAAACTTATTTTTACAATACACCAAATGATATTTTGGTACGGATATGACAAGGGATTAATTTATATATATTTAAAAACTATATCTAGGTGTAGTTTTGTTAACACATTAAAAACAATTTAAAAAAAGCTTTTTCTTTAATTCAGTTAGAAAATATATTTGAAAACAATATCAAAGTTAGTAATTGTTATGATTTGGTCGAGGAAAAAAATCCTAGACTCAACAAACATTTTAAAGCACACGAATAAAAATATTATTAACAGAAATGTAACTGGATTAACATACGAATACTTTCTTAAATGCCCGGTAATGTTTAATATATTTTAATTTAATCATTTTAGTTTAATATATTTGAGGTTCTAATTTTTATTTTATTTATAAAACCCAAACTTATATCTCCAATATGTATCTTAAAACTTACGCTAAGCTTAAAGATATTAACTTTCCGGAATATTACAGATTCAAAATTTGATAGTTTGAATAGTAGCTAAATATAAATATTACAAACAAAATTTAAAAATTTAAATCAGAAAACTATTTAATGATCTAATCTTAATATCATTCAGGATTCAATAGATTTCAGGCTTTAAAAATTATATTTATATATATATATATATATATATATTCAGCTTTAAAAATACAACACGTATGCCACAAAGCTGACAAAAGACTGTTTTAACGAAGATGTTCTAATAGACTAATTTTTATTTTACATCAATTACTGTTTCCAGCCTGTGGCCTGAGTACAGTTTTTTATTCAAGCCAAATATTTTCCATTACTGGCTTGCTAAGTCTGTCGTAGCTTCATATGTCTTATAATCTAACTTAAGACTAGGAACGCCACAACACCCAGTCCCCAGCCGTTAATTCATCAATGTGAAAAGGTAAACTCATATTTTCCCCAATGATAAAAAAGTTTGGCCATGCCGGTATCAAACCCGGAACACTTAGCTCAATAGGCAGACACGCTACCGACCTAGCTAAGGCGTAGTCGACCAACTATCCATATGACAATTTGTAGTGGGGTGGAAGTGAAGGGCCACGTTGTGGAGACCACAAAGTTTGGAATTGCGCAGACTGGATGCGCTTTGGACACGCGACGCTGGCTGAGATCCTTGATGTGGTGCTCACTCCAGGCCCTGACGCACCCTGAGACGCACGGGCCGGGTCGCTTGACCCGTGACGCCAACGTCATAATAAATACTTGTTCAACAAACAAACCTCAATACTCATAGTAGTTTGTTTAGGGTGCCAGTGTGCTGACTTTTACAGTCTTAAACTGTGTCATCTAGATACACAGGATGAGGAGGTTAGATTTTGAGGGTTCGGCCAGTCTGACAAGCGTGCGAGCGAGCGCGTGATTATCAAATAGCTCTCAATAGTTGTTGACAAGGAGGCAAAGGTTCGAATTTTGGCACAGTGAACTGAGGGTTGTTTTTGACAAGTGATTTATTGTTGTTGTTGTTTTCTCATCCTCTCTCCATGCTAAAGAAGATTCTTATTTGTAAAGGCCTATTTTGATTATAATATTGAAGTATTTTAACATATCTGTTTAACATAACTATATATAGGTATGGTTTATGATCTTACCAATTAAATTAGGTCGTTAGTAGCCAAATCTATCAATAGTAATAAAAATGTCAACATGAGAAGTTTTCCTAGTACTCAATGAACCAACATACAATAATATTGCCTAGCGCCTGTAAACTATACTGTACCGTGTCGAGCACTCCCGCTTTAAAAATATAACCAGTTCTATCTATCAAGCGCTCGCTCCAGTCTGGCCACATCTCATTACAACCAATGTGTTCTATTCCATATTTTATTCGCTCACTCGCCCAGTCTGGCCGTCCCCTAAGGAACACTAAGATTCGCTTTAAAAGAGTGGGGCCTTCCAAATTGATCATGAGCTCAGAGAGTTAACCTCGGTCTCCCGTATCAGAGTCGAGAACGCCATTCTTGTGGCCAGACGGTTGAATGGTCAATCATAACTCCAAAGAACCTTGGTTCTATTCCTTGTTGATGATGTCAAATATATTTACTTTTTTTTATTACTACTACGTCTCACTAACTCTTCAGGATGTACGCGTGTATTCTATTATTCTAATAGTACATATTTAGGAGCTAAGACTTGGCGAATAATAATAACCATGTTGTTCTAGAGTAATTTAGTTTGTAAGTCGTGTTCTGATACAATATGTGTGTTTAAAAAATGAAAGTTAAGTATCTTGATACAAAAGTACGATAGTGCAAGCCTAATCTTACTTTTTACTCGTGAATAAATATATGTTGCTAGGATTTATTTTTATACTAATATTTTTATATTTACTGAATTGTTTAAAACTTTATTTTTTTTCACTTTTTACATACGCTTGTATAATTTCAATTTTATCTTAGGGTTGTACAGAAAATATTATAAATACACACTACCTCAAAACGGTTTATTTTCCCAATATTAATTACTAAAAATTACATGTATAAATATGGAAAGTATTCTAGTCTTGAAAACTGTTACGGAAAAAACCACATTATTATTTATGATTAATTAACTAAAACAATTTTATTATTTTATTACAGTACTCTATAATAAAAACAAATTGAGTTCTAGAAACAAATGAATTTTCAAGTGTATAAACCTATATTATATACAATATACATGCTTGTACATAAGTATGTGGTACATATTTAGCCGTCTCATTTGTGAAGAAGTGGTTATAATATGCACATCTATAAAATAATAATAGTTGGAAATTGACTAATTAATATTTTGATTTATTTATTAAAAAAAAGTATGTTGCAGACAAAACCTTTCAAATACAAACATTGATTATTATTCACTTTAAGTAGGAACATTTACTTCT
This sequence comes from Timema poppense, assembly GCA_902141375.1. NCBI lineage: Eukaryota > Metazoa > Arthropoda > Insecta > Phasmatodea > Timematidae > Timema > Timema poppense. The sequence goes on from CABFOV010008573.1 coordinate 14,837, forward strand.
AAATCATTTTACATGTTTAAATAAACCTTTTTCTTATTTTGTAACCGGTCTCGGGGTGCGTAGTTAGCTAACACGTTAGCTTCGTGTTGAGCTAAACTGCCGAGAAAGGGTAGATCGAGGTTCTAATCTCACTCCGGTGAACTGGGGTGGTTTTTCCTAAATAACTTTCCACCCTCCCTCCATGCAAATGCTGTTTCACTTCCTCTATATTCAACCTTGCCAATTCCTAAACCATTAGCGTAATTAGTACTTAAGCATATAACCCGACCCGAACGGGTAATAGTAAGACGAGGTGCTAAGTATTAGTATTAAGTATTATTTTATTTTGTAAAGATTAGTTGGCTGAAAATTTCCTCAGATAAACTTAAATAATATTTTAAAATAAATAATTTACATCTGCATTAATATGTATCCTTATTAGTTCACGGGAGTCACATATTCTAAGCCACTAGAACATGATCGATCGTAAGCCATGTGTTTTTTTTTATTCTAAGAGTGAGCTGACTTTTCGATACTATCAATCCGCATTCAGTAAAAGCAATAATTTGTCTGTCTAGACAGAGAAAATTAAAATGCATACATTAGTTCTATTCTACCTCGGGTCGAGGTAGTTTTCGTAACAAGATTCATGAGGCCACATTCCTAGCTATGTCGGAGCCAGTATTTCCTAGTACTAATGTCGGTTCTATCTCTTATTTGCTGCCACATTGCCTCGATAGTATTCAAGGAAAATAAGAGAAAAATCTAGTACTGCGTCGTTTCGTTGCGCTATATAAAACACGTGACATACATGACCAAACACATCCTAGAGAAAGACTTTGAGCTCTTATTTATGAATATTGCTAATAGTAAGACCATTTCAGTATAAATTGGATAGATAACTAGAAAATGACACCGTTTGAATGGGCAAAAAAAGAAAAGAGAAAAACAACCACAGTCTTAGTTCAGAAGTCGATATAATTGCTTTGAAATTGTGAAATAATTCTGGAACAAGTTGATTTGTTGAGATATTTTACCTACGTCTTAGTCTTGTTTGTGCTGTAGTTTGGCCTTCACTAAGTGGCTTTTTATTCTTCATAGATAAATAACCACGATAATACAAAATACATTAAATTAAACCACTATTTACCGGCATCAACGTTAGGTGTGAAGGACCTATATCTAATCCCCTGATAGGAACAGATAATACGTGCTCATTTAATTAAAAACGTTATTACTCTTTTGTCACCTCGAATGATGTATTTTGAGTTGACCTGTAGCCTGTACCAATAAAAAAAATACACACAGATTCATACATACATATTATTATACTTAAAAATACATATCACATCACCTCTATGGTATGATGGTCAGAGTTCCTGGATATAAATCCAAAGTTCTCGGGTTCAATCCCCGGTGCTTTCAGAATTTTTCTGTGAAGCAGTGGCTCTGGAACGGGGTCAACTCAGTTTCGTGAGGACTAATGATGAGTTACTTGTCCGGTCCGGTATAGAAAACTGAGATTAACGACCAGAGGGTTCTTTGTACTGACCATGTGACACCCTCTATCCGCAAAAATTGGCACTACCATTACGAACAGACTGTGTCGCTTGATCGGTATGGCCAGATTGCAGGCTAATCTGACGCCATATAACCCTTTTTTATAACCTACCAAATTCAACTCAAGGGATAGTTGCTACTTAATCTAAGAGGTAGGGATGGCGGACGTAGTTAAAATGAACATTCTCCCGCTTTCCACCCACTCTTAGCTTAAAGAGAGGATTGGGAAACTTTGTGAATATTGCAAGTAGAAAACTATAGCTTCAATTCGCACATTAGAGTCGAACACAATTTATTCATCAACGGTGACCAAGTGTCACGTAAGTATTTCGTCTAAGATAGTTAGACAACTGTCTTGGTTTAGAGCGTACTCAAAATAAATTGTCGGCTTTGACTTGGTCAATAAAGTTGTATCTTTTTGCACAGGGAAAACGCCAAACATAATTAACTAATTGTTTGACCCGCCTCGGTGGCGTAGTTGTCTAACGCGCTAGTCGTGTTAAGCTTGACTGCTGAGGACGGGGAGATCGAGGTTCGAATTTCGGTCGGGTAAACTGGGGGTGTCCTAAATGGTTTTCCCCTCTCCCTCCACGCAAATGCGGGTTCACTTCCTCTAATTCAACCTTCCCAATTCCTAATCCATTAGCGTAATTAATACTTAAAGCGTATAACCCGAACGGGTAGTAAGACGTGGTGCTAAATAATACTTTTTTGCATGTACCCGCACCAGTAGGAAAGCTGATAAAAGGCACCAGTCTCTTCTTGCCTGGTTTGCCACTGACACAGAGGTCGAGGTTCTTGGCCGGGTGTACTGAGGTGTTTATTTACCTACATGTATTCCCTCTCTTTCAACACGTAAATGCAGATTTACTCTCTCCAAATTTTACCTTTCCAAATTCTAGCAAGGTTGCCTTGAAGTTGGATAACCGAGAGAGCCGGGAAAATACAAAGACTATTTTGTGTCTGGAAAAACCTGTGAAAAAAAGAATTTCACACAACAACAAAAAACTGTAATATTTTAAAATTTGGGACATTAGACTGCAAATTTTAAATAGTAGTCCCTTTCATAGAAAAAATAATCAAACTAGAGAAATAAGCTCGTTGATTTTGAATATATATCATTTCCCACACTTCCTTGGTTTTTTTCTCCTTGAATTATCGGTTAAGATAACAAATTTAAAAATTTCCCCCTCAAAGTTAAATCATCCTGTTTTAAAAACAAATGGCATAACTTCAGAATAGTAAATTTTATGAAAAGTAAATTTCATTTCTCTATACTAAGTTACTACTCTTTAAAATGAGTGAAAAAATGGGAATTCCTTCTGCAAAACCTGGAAAACACATGTAATGTTCTATTGAGAAAGTAATGACAACCAGTGACGGTGCGTGATATTTAGTTTTGGTGGGGCCAGGTCAAAGCTTACCGGTAACGATCTTTTCTCACCACGTGCTAACATATTAAATTAAATTCACTAAACAAATCTACAAACAGAAAGAATATAAATAATACAGGTTTTGAATTAAACTTACCAAGTGATGACATTACTTGTACAAACCAAATAATAAACAATAAAAACAAAATAAGCTCTGTTTTTCTTCACTCATAAGAAAAAGTTATTTTTTTCCTTGTCCTCCACCTGCATAAATCTAATGTCACTAGGATGATGTGCTCATAACCGTTTAATTTCCATTTTTCCTTGCAGTTTTGATTAAAAAAAGTTTTTTAATAAATAATCTACTTTATTCATTTTAATTAACCAATTTCACTCGTAGCCTTACTTATTGATCTTTACCACAGGCTAATAATACACGCTAAAACAAAATATAAACAATCTTTATTGAATCGTGGGGCCACCTATACCAGCCCGATGAGCTACTGTACTAGGAAGCGCGGAGTGGAATGGCCTTGAGCGATATCTCCCACTGGAATATGGGGCTTATCTGAGAGGGGCTGGCCCATGTTAGCTTCTCCATTTACTCATTGGAGTCTCAAGCACTGCTACAATTACGTGATGATTGCAGAAAGTAATGAATCCTCTTGGGACTGGAATACTGTATAGCGAATCGAATAACTCACCGTGTGGAGAGAGAGAATGGTGCTCCACTTCATATTAATGTTTTTTTAGGAGATATGTTATAAAATAAAAAGAAAGAAAAAATATTGTTTATGTCCAAAAAGTGTTGGTGGGTCCGGGCCCCTGGTGTCACTAGTGTAAATTTGCGGATATCTCAGACAGGTAGTAAGGTATGCAGCATAGAAAGAATAATTCTATTAGGACGCCATTTTATTATATTTTATTAGTGTGCTCTATGTACAGGGGTGGACTGGGCCACCAGGACGTCGGGAGATATCTCGGTGGACCGCTTTGAATAGGGTTTCCACAACTATTTAAACTAAATACAGCAATTTATTTGATTCTAAATGATTGTTTTTATTAAATTATAATCAATAGTTCCAGTGAGTAAGACTGAGAGTGCCCAGAATACATCATTAATGAAGATATACAGTAGAATTACATGTTTCTTGGTGTTGTTTGTAAACAATTTCTTAAGTCAAACGTAAAATAAACTGGTTTAGTGAATGTTGACGTTTACTAGTTTTATTATATACATAAGAAACGTGCAGAGGATAATTTTACAAACTTAAATAGGTGTATCAAAGCTAGATTGCCAGCTATTGCATAACCAATAATCATTTAGAAGCATTTTTACTTTTGTCCATAGAAAGTAGAATCTGATGTTTGAATAGACTGAGTAGCGCTGTAATCATCGATATTGTAGCTGAAATTCCCTCAGTTTAGATGAACTGATAATATAAAATATAATTACTTCGAATCACCACTTCAGCTTACAATGAAACCTAGATTCAGTGATATTTATGAATGTAACTTAAGGTGCGGCAGAATAGAAGACCAAATTCCCTTTTGGGTCTTATCTTCCTTCTCGAACTGAGTACCAGCTTGTGGAAAGGAAATACCCCCACCACTCTATTAATTTCCCTGCCCTGGCGCGTCTCACTCTTTTGGTTGATTGGTTTCCGGTATTCTGAAATACAAACAAAACAGAGATCTGTCGGCCGCCTCTACCTGAAGTTTTGGATTCGCAAAGTGTTTGAATAAACGGGCTACATCGAATAAGCTTTGTTCCTATTTCTAATATACAGTACTTAGAAAACTGTTTTATTTTTCTAGTAAAAATGAAATAGTTTTAAATTTGCGTTTGATGAAAATATAATTATCATATGCCTATTGATTAATTGCTAGGTGGTTTGAAAATAAAATGACTAATTGTATAATATAATGATTTTCTAGATTTTTAAAAATCAACTGGAAAGTTATTTGTGCACTTTCTAAACATCCTAAAAATTGGCTATATTAGTACATGACCTACAAACTTTATAAAAGAATATAAATAAAGATATAACGTGTACTTACTGAATACCTTCACTGAAATGTGGCTATATAGGCACACGATTTACAAACCAGCATAATCCTAAGACAGAACTCGAGACCGTAAATTCATCAAAATATGATAAATACGACGCCCCAGCGGGAATATAACAATTATCTTAGTAAGAGGACGCGTTACGTATTCGGCCCAATTATCTGGAGCAGCGGTTCCCAATGTGAGGTACGTGCCAGAACGTTCGGGGGTTCGCGGAAACATTTTGATAATGTTGGAAAGAGCTACATTTGCCAGCAGTGTAAGACAAAAGATCAGTCAAAAGTTATGAAATTAACTCAACGATATAGCAAAGCTGTTTTTTTTTTTAAATATATTTTTGACCTTCAGAAAATGATTTTAATTTCAAGCATAACATAGTGTTATAATTATTAATAAATTAATTAATTAAATGTACTNTAAATATATTTTTGACCTTCAGAAAATGATTTTAATTTCAAGCATAACATAGTGTTATAATTATTAATAAATTAATTAATTAAATGTACTTATTTTTTGTATCTTTTGTTTTTTGAATGTAAAAATTTATGAACTCTTTATTCGCCTTATTGTTTTTTAATCTTATTATTAGCCCATAATTTTCAGTTGCAACAAATAAATTATTATAAATAACTGCTACTGTTGTACTCAAACATTTCTATAATTAAGGACACAATTCATGGAAATGGGGTGCCAAGGGGTACGTGTGTCTTACAGCCCGTTTGGGTTATATGCTTAAGTAATAATTACGCTAATGGGTAAAGAATTGAGGAGGTTGAATTTAGAGGAAGGGAACTCGTATTTGCGTGGAGGGAGAGTGGAAAACCATTTAGGAAGACCCCAGTTCACCAAACCGAGATTCAAACCTCGATCTCACCGTCATTGGCAAATCTAGAGTGTAGATAAATGTATAAAAACAAGCTGTTTACACCATTCATATATTCCTCATTTGATAACAATATATTGATATTTAGGAGCTACTCTCAAAATGGCGAGAGCCAACCACATATGCAAGATTTAATATTTTTACTGAAGGAGGGCACTTGTGAGGATAGATATTTTTTTATGGGTGTAGCTGCCTCCCACCCCTTCAACCACCAATGGAAGGAGTTTTTTTTTACAGTAAACACTTCTTTGATTGATTAAGGTGCGGCAGAAGGGAGTGCGAGTAATTTTACAGTGTTTATAAAATTAAATTTTTTTTGTCAAAATAAATAAAATATTTCTCCAGTAGCAACATAGAGTTTAGTTTTCTTCACATGCTAATATATCAACAGATCTTGAATAACTGTCAAGGATGTCCTGGAATGTCCTCCATTGTGTAAAAAAAATACACATTTTACCATAGATTTATTGAAAGTGTTACTGTTGAACAAATGTTGGAGGGACCCGCACCAGTTGTCAAGTTGACTAACGCGTTGGTCTCTCATTGCACTCGGTCATAGTAACATAGCACAATTATATAGAAATATCTATTAGCCATTACAATAGAATATATTTGTAATGATTTTATTGCAGGAACAGATTAAAGCTAAGCTATATACAAAACTCTGGAAGTCATTTAATAGATGGTATCTTCAGTTACTTTTATTGCAGGAACAAAACAGAATCATATAAAAATATCTAAAATTAATTACAATAAAATTTATTTATACATAGTTTTATTGTTAGAATAGAGTACAATCGATTATATCTTGTTACTTTTATTGCAGGATCATAGGATAATTATATAGAAAGTTCAAGTAACCATTACAATAAAACATATTTTTACAATGATTATGTATAACAATATAAACATTTTTAATTAATCTGAGTATCTTAGTGACAGTTTTTTAAATAGAGAATAAAAATGTATACAATAATTGTATTAAAACATAAGTATAAAACTAAGTAACCAAGTATTTTGAAACAAAGTAATTATTCCTTTGTTTCAAAAATTTTGATTACTTAGTTTTAGACTTTTGTGCATTCAAAATATATTTTAGATTTCTTATTTTCATTGATCTAGTATGCCTAGTATCTATTAGCTCCGGCAATATGCAATCTAAATAAAATCTAGTTAATATTGATTCCATTTCTATTTTCCAAAATTCATCAACTTTTTCTACCCTTTTGATTACCATACCTATGTTTGTCCATATTATAAGTAAACAGTATTTTCATTAGGTTATGTGAAGCTGACCTTGAATTTCATAAAAGTAATGATGGCGTTTGTTAAGAACAAGCTCACCTTTATTTTCCTTAAAAACTTGTATTTTCCCTGCTAAAACAGCTTCTTCAGGAGTCATCTCAGCTGCAGAGAATGGAAATTTTACCTCCACTATCCCATCCTCACCAATAAGACCATCTGGTGAAGCTCCTAAGTATGGTATGTCTTTGTCTAAAAAAAGGCCACAGGGTACTACTTGAACGCTTTCATTTTTTTCAAAGTCATTAATTGCATCTCCTTCCTTTATCTGGCCATACATAATTGATTGAGATTAAAGTTCAGAGATGTACAGCATTCACTTAACCAATTTTCCACATCCAGTATCTGCTCTACGTTTGCATAATGTACCAAAGTTCGATGCCGTCATTAATTTTCCCTTTGTTCAATCCATTCACCACTTTCTCTCTGCAATATTGTAAGACGTTCTAAAGCTTTTCTTTCTTATTTGGTTCTTTTTTTGAGAAATTAAAAACTGGTCTTTCTCTCTTTGAAATTCCTCTACACTCGTGTCTGGTCGCTGTATATTTGCACCATAATCTTGGTCCTGGCTACATTTTTCGCAAAAAAAAGGGATCTTGATAGCTTTGGCCTCTTTCTACGACGTTATTTCTCAGAGTCTACCTTTCAACTTTCTCTTCGTTTGAGCCTGAGATTCCTTACCAAATCTCCCGGGGCTTCTACCGTAGATAGATTTGTGGAGTACGTAATGAGTCTTTCCCGTGTTGTGTTGGACCACTGCAGCGGCACATCTTACTTTATAACTGCCAAACAGGGAAAAGTGTATTATTTTCCCACCTATTATTATTATTAGCACCGCGTCTTACTACCCGTTCGGGTTATACGCACTTACGCTAATGTGTAATGGTAGGGTGATT
>CABFOV010008574.1:0-22900 GCA_902141375.1 Timema poppense
TATTTTACCGTCTATACTATGTCAAGGCCCTAATGACCTCATTGTGTCGACGGGCCTCTAAATAATAATAATAATAATAATAATAATTTACAACCACTCAAGATGTTGGAAGATGGAAATAACTAGTGCATCCTGAAGAAGCAGTGCAGGAAACCTACCTTAATGACAACCAGGAGACTGGGACAGGCCAATAAGGGTTGGTCGGGAGAAAATCACTACCAAAAAGCCAGAAAAAGATCCAAAAAGTGTCAGCACATATGAGCAGGGCAGTCCCTTTGATAACCACCTCTACACATGGCACACAAAGTAAATTACAGATGCGGTTTCCACAAAAATCTAGGATTTCAGGGGCAAGAGCACAGCCTACAGGATATCCTACAAGTCACACAAGAGATAAAGAAGGAAGATATGAAGAAAGAAGAGGGGTGGGTGTACCCCGTATGTTCAAAACTAAGCTATGGGGGTTGTAAGACGTTTGTAACACTGATGTACCTTTGGGCAGAATTGGATTTAAGGAGATGGAGGAAATTGATCTCTTCAAAATTTGTCCTATCAGAACCATTTTAAAGGCATTAGTTCTTTTCACATTAACTGTCTCTGTAGTTTCCAAGAAAACAGATTATTCTTACTTTATCAGGTACCAGGTTGAATGACAGAAATAAGATTTAATAATATCATATATAGGACACTCCAAGGACTCTGATAAAATATTACCCATAAAGCAACAACCACTAACATTAAGTGTTTTGAAAAATTAATTGTAATAATTTGGTGTCTTGTTAATAGAGCTCGGATTTTTATGTAGTATTAACCTATAAATTATATACATAAATATGTAGCAAAATCTGTTAAAATATGGTCAACCTCGGTGGTCTTGAGGTAAAGTGCTCACCTTAAAACCCGATGTTTGTGGGTTCAAACAAACCCATTTCAGGTAGACAAATTTTTCTTGATTGAAAAAATCCTTAGCACAACGTCCTTTGGAGGGGAAGTAAAGCTGTTGGTTCCATGTCGATTGCGGCATGTAAAAGAACCCAGGAAGGTATGTGAAACTACCTTTACCAGTAAAATTGGCACGCTCTTGCTTATAGAAATTATTGTGAACTGATATAATCAGTCGGTTCAGAAAGTGCACGTTAAATACCTCAAATAAAAGATAAAAATAAAATGTTAAAATATGTAATAATGTGAAAATTCTAACATTGAATAAATCTTCTGTCCCCATGTTAGTAACACATGCATATATTATGGAATGGAAATTTAATTTTATGGCTGCAAATTTCTGAAGGAAGTATTATAAAAACACATTTCCAAATATACACACCCACTATTAATTTTTTTTACCAGTAATATTGTATTAATTTTCCTTAGACCACTTAAATTTACCATTAATTAAAATACTTCATTTTAGAAATGGTTCAAACACCACAAACTTTCAATGAAACTTTCACTCCACTCTTTGAAAACAAGTGAAAGTCAGACCACTCCAGATTTTTAAAGACAGTTTCCTAGAATTTCTATTGCTATTTGAGGTTAAATGTTTGATATTAACACACTAGCCAGTATTAATACTATACTAACATGTATAGACGTGCTTTTAATAAGACCGTTCTACTCGCCATATTATTGTGACATACTTCAGATTACATTTTCCTGATTGATTTAGGGTTCAATTTTCGTAATTTATCCATTGACTTGCTGCTTTCTATTATTTTCTTCTTCCAACCAAAAAACAATTTAAAAATGAGCTAATCCTATCCAAGAATTGTTGTTTTAACAACTTATCGACTTGTGTTTACAAACTGAGATGTTGAGCGAAAGACATGCTGCTGAGGCCACTATTTGGCAACACCACATTCTTTCCCCTTTACAGCACGAGAAATGTCAGACACAAAGCTATGTTACGACAACTGTAATACTCTGATGAGCCAACATACCTGACTTGAACTTTGCTCGCTGGCATCCCTTCACTGGTTACATTCCTTTATCAATGCACACTTCGCATGAAAATTAGTGACTTATCATTTAAAAGTATTTTACTCAGTAAACACATTAAAATAATACAAAGGTAAAAAAAACACCCAAAATATTTTTTTTTGCAATATCTTTCAAAATATGTAGGATTCAGTAAAATATGTTAAAATATGTAAAATTAAAACTGAAAATAGAGTTCTAAACGAATTGATTCGCTGATATTTTCTTTTACATTGCTAGCTGTCAGGATTAAAATATGTAATTAGGCCTATACAAAAATCCGGGCTCTACTCATTAACTAGCAAAAGCATACAGTTAATTCATGGGAAGTTATAAAGGTGGTTATATATAATTTATTTTATTGTGTGATGTCTCTAATAATAAAGAGCACTAATAAGAATAAGTATTTAATTTGAGATAAAAGGGAGGTAAAGGAAGATTGAAGTCTCTCGATTTAATAAATGAACAATATGAAAACTGACTCTTGTAAATATAAATTGTAAGTAACTGCCATGGAACAGTGAAGTTAATGGAAAGAAGGGGGTTTATCCCCATTAAAAGTATTTCTTTAAAGTGTTGAAGAGATTATAAAGAATATTTGAGAGCATTGACAATAATCTCGTCCTAATTTTACAAACGTATTTTATTTAATTTAAATAATATAATCTATTATGTGGCGCTTAAAGCACTTCTTCTTCCAAGAAGGCACAAAAGCCACTGTAAATGACGTCAGAGTGGACCAGTAGAGTCAGAATGACAATTTAAAAGTCTTTCAAAATAACTTCCTCTTCTCGAAAGATCGATATGCATTTCTAAAATGTAATTTGAGTCAGTTTCCTGTTCTCAGACATTCTACCTCCATCCAGATGTTTTTTTATATTTCATTTTATTTTTCTATATACAAGCTTCTAGAAGCTTCCATGAGCATTAGATATAAATGGAAGATGGTACAATTGAAGGGCACTAGTAGCCCAGTCCTTGATGTACTCGGACTGAAACTCCTGTACGCGATTCCTACGATCGTGTTATCAGCCGCCTCTCTAAATTGTTACGCCAAACGACATGATCAGTTTTCCGACCATTACAAATAGTGATTATTGAATAAATAAATAGTATCAAACTTTACCATTATGTTATTATTCAATACTAAATAAAGTGATTATATCAGTAACAATTAATCACATAATTCAGTAAACTCTTCATTTGGCGCTCGATCATGGGGCTATAAATACCAATAATATCATCAAAATACAGTACCGCTTCAATAGGCTCCCAATCGCGGGGCATAATAATTCCGTGTCGTAAAAATTGGCGCTCGATCACGGGGCTATAAACGCCAATTTTATCATCAAAATACCGTACCGCTTTAATTAGTGCTCGACCACGGGGCAATTATCAGCTAATTAAACGGCAATCTCTTCAATTTGCGTCCAACATTGGAACCCCATAAAACCTGAACTTAACAAATGGCGCCCAACGTGGGGCATAATAATTCCGTGTCGTAAAAATTGGCGCTCGATCACCGGGCTATAAATACCAATTATATCGTCAAAATACCGTACCGCTTTAATTAGTGCTCGACCATAGGGCAATTATCAGCTAATTAAACGGTAATCACTTCATTTGGCATCCAACAGAGTAACCCGTAAAAACGAACCTTAACAAATGGCGTCCCAACTAAGGGGAACGAAATACTACAAATCCCCGAGGTAATTAAGAGGTGCATCACCGACAATAGTAGCAGAAAACAGCGTCGAGGACCGAGGGAAGTGACGCACCACCTACAATAGTAGCAGGAAGCAGCGTCGAGTCGAGGACCGATGGAAGCCGTGTATCACCTACAATAGCAGCAGGAAGCTGCGTCAAGCCGAGGACTGAGGGAGGCGACGCATCACCGACAAGAGTAGCAGGAAGCAGCGTCGAGTCGAGGACCAATGGAAGCAGCGTACCATCACCAAAGAGGAAAATGGGGGTGGAGACGAATATAAAGAAGAGGTCACAGATAAGTCATCAACAGAAACTCAAAACAATTAGTGAAAAATTATTGTATGTCATTTGTGTATTTTGGGGGTGGAACAATGGGTTTTTTAAATGATTTAAATTAGAAGAGGAAAACAACAATTAAACATGGAAGGGGGAACAGTAAAACAATTAAACATGGAAGGGGGAACAGTAAAACAATTAAACATGGAAGGGGGAACAATAACCTTAGTATAAGAAAGAGTAGTACAGACAATAGATGCATGTCAATTCCAAATTTTATTTGAGACTCTGAGGGAACTGGGATGTAAAATAGATGCAAACAATCAGAAAATAGATGCAACCAATCAGAAATTAGATGCAATGAAACAAGGAATAATAGAAGCAATTAATCATGATTTTAAGGAAAAGATCCATTCAGAGATAGAACCAGATACCACAATCTATTCAGAGATCAATAAAGTAAAATCAGTACTTGAGTCTCAACAGAATACAAATAAAGATTTAATTAAAGAACAAATAGATGGGATTGTTACAAAGGCGGTAGAAAAACTAGATAAAAAATTTCACAGATTTTGTACTGGAAAATCAAACAAATCTAGGGGAAGCTGGTAATTTACATGATACTACCAACTTATTCGCTAAGGAACTAAGAGAAACGTCATTAGCACTTATTCCAAAATTATAGGAAAAAAGAAAAACAATCGCGTCAGAGATTGAACCAGAGACTACGATGCAGACAGGGACCGAACCAGAGACTGCAATCCAATCTGAGGTTGAACCTAAAACTACAATTCAATCCAAAAGATCCGATCAGAGATCGAACCAGAGGCTACGATCTAAAAAGAGTTCGAATCGTATAAAACAGTCCAGTCTGAAATCGAACAAGAGACTAGGTAGGAAACTAAAAATAAAAATAAAGGGTTGCTTTCAATATATCCCACCGAAAGTATTCGATCCAGGTGGCATTCACAAGGTATTTTTTTAAATGTCGGATAATTAACATTTTATCTTGATTAACATTTTAATTTTAGAAGGATAATATTTAAATACAATTATGTAACTGCAATTAGCATGTAAGTAAATGTTATGTAACTGTAACTATTATGAATCGCTAAATAATGAGAAATATTCCATCCAACTTTAGCAATGTTAAAAAAAATGTTTAAAATAGAAATTTAAGTAAATTTTCAAAAGTATAAATTCAGCAACATAGACATAATACTTCTTTTGTAAGAGAAAGTTGTGCATATTTGTAGAAATTGTAAAGTAAACAATTATAAGTAGCAGCAAGTAAGATAGAAATAATCCTTTTGTTAAGAAAAGGTAAAGTTAATCCTTCTTTTGTAAAGTGAAGGTTTTTTTTATTGTTAGCCCAAACAATATCTTTCAAGTCTCCAAGTAGTCAACAACATTTATTGTTGTCATCTTAGTTTTAAAAATAAAATTGACAGGTAGTCAATCATCCTTTGACATGTTCAATATTTACAAACATCTTTTGTTGGAAGAGTAATACGACAACACAAGCTGACTTTGGCCACGGAAAATAAAGTTAATAATTAAATTTTATTTTTATTTTAGCTCAATAAGTCAGAGTCGAACCCGGTATAATATATATGGAATCTTTAAATATTAAAATATGTATTTCAGCAGATTAGATTAATCCCATTGGATTTAGCAAGAATCGTATAAAACAGTCCAGTCTGAAATCGAACAAGAGACTAGGTAGGAAACTAAAAATAAAAATAAAGGGTTGCTTTCAATATATCCCACCGAAAGTATTCGATCCAGGTGGCATTCACAAGGTATTTTTTTAAATGTCGGATAATTAACATTTTATCTTGATTAACATTTTAATTTTAGAAGGATAATATTTAAATACAATTATGTAACTGCAATTAGCATGTAAGTAAATGTTATGTAACTGTAACTATTATGAATCGCTAAATAATGAGAAATATTCCATCCAACTTTAGCAATGTTAAAAAAAATGTTTAAAATAGAAATTTAAGTAAATTTTCAAAAGTATAAATTCAGCAACATAGACATAATACTTCTTTTGTAAGAGAAAGTTGTGCATATTTGTAGAAATTGTAAAGTAAACAATTATAAGTAGCAGCAAGTAAGATAGAAATAATCCTTTTGTTAAGAAAAGGTAAAGTTAATCCTTCTTTTGTAAAGTGAAGGTTTTTTTTATTGTTAGCCCAAACAATATCTTTCAAGTCTCCAAGTAGTCAACAACATTTATTGTTGTCATCTTAGTTTTAAAAATAAAATTGACAGGTAGTCAATCATCCTTTGACATGTTCAATATTTACAAACATCTTTTGTTGGAAGAGTAATACGACAACACAAGCTGACTTTGGCCACGGAAAATAAAGTTAATAATTAAATTTTATTTTTATTTTAGCTCAATAAGTCAGAGTCGAACCCGGTATAATATATATGGAATCTTTAAATATTAAAATATGTATTTCAGCAGATTAGATTAATCCCATTGGATTTAGCATGATCAGTAGGAGGGGGCATGGATGGACCCTTAGAAGCATGCAAGGGAGAACATCGGGTATAAGGTTAGGTAGGGATTGGTTAAGTTTGTCAGCCGGAAAGGCACGTGGAACCCTGAAAGCATGCGAGGAGAGATTAAGGTGTAAGTAAATTCTAAGAGTAGGTCATATTTTTTTGTTAATTGTAAACTATTGTTTAAGTAATAATTTGAGATAAAATTATGCTAACAGGGCAATTTCGAGTTTAAATTTTTTTAAATATAATTTCAGTTTAAGAGAAAGTTAGGAGGTTGGATATATTAGTAGACGATCTTGGAAATCAGATTAAAGATATTTTTAAACAATCACAAATTTTTATGAGTGACAGTCAAGATAAGAATTTTAACATTTATGTGGGGGGTCATTTTAAAAATGTAATTGATTAAATTTTATTGCGTTTAAGAAGATATTGATTAAGATATTAAAGGAGTCACAGAGTAAGCTAATGAACTAAAGGGTAAGATCTAAGATATCTAAAGAAATTAATTTAGATATGCACTTGAGTGCTTATTACAGTAAGTTAAAGGGGAGTGAAAAAGAGATGCTAAAAGTATCTTGTTTAAAAGCATTTTTTTCATGTGTAGGAGTTAAGGGGTTTTGGTTGAGGTTGAGGAGTTGAGGTTTTTTTTCAGATATGGTGTTAGCCATGTGCAAGCCATGATCTATATTATGCAATCGTCGAAATGAGTTTAAAGATGACCTGAGGGCATCTAGCAGCGTCGAGGAGTTAAGGTGTATGGGTCAAGAAGTTAAGGTATATTAAGCCATGGACTTGGCTATAGGCAAGCCATGATTAATAATTTCAATTTTTATAAGTAGTGAGTCAAGGGACCACCAAGGGTCAGATAGGTATTTACAAGCATAGAGCTAGCGCAACGCAGTCTATAAAGAGTCAGTGATAGTAAATGAGGCAGAGGCCTAAGCTTTCCACTAATAATATGCGATAAATGTCCAATGGTTAATTCTGGATTAAAATTTAGAGATATTGAGGGGATTATGAAGAAGTTTAAAAGGGTATTCTGTGATTGCATGATGTAACAACCAATACTAATATATTAACAAGTATAATGATAGCTAATTAGGGCGTTAGACCTAATTAGGCTATTATAACATATTTTTATTGTGATTTCATTTTTTTAAATGCCTAAGGCAAATAGGCAACATTCAAAAGGTTGTAATCAATAGAGACAGGTAGAGTTAAAGATTTTTCCACTAATGAGAAATTAATTATTCAATTAAGAAGGGAGAAAATAATTTTAAATATTTTATAATGGTGTGATATATGATTTCATACTGACTTAGAGCGTGCCTTGTGATTCCAAGATTATCGTCTATATATTTCACATATTTTAATTTTTTTTGAGGTTAGGTATCCTCATAAATAAAATTTTGGTAAGGTGATTCAGATGTTCTGTTATTATCCTTTCTCTCTCTGAAACAATGTAATTAATTGGGTTTATTTTGTCAATTCTTATTTTGTGTTTTTAAGCTAATTATTCAGTAAATGTAACTAAGTAGTGGCTCATATAGCGAATTTGGCCGTCAGGCTTTTAAGAGTATTTGTAGTATTAAGATTGTTTGTTAAGTATGTCAATATAATAATAATAGTAAAAGTGGATCCGTAAAGGATCATAATAATAATAAAAGTGGATCCGTGAAGGATCAATAAAAAATTAATAAAAAGTGCAACAAAGGGTTTAAACCAATAAATGACTAAAGGCACTTTGATTAATGACAATTAAATTCCATTTTTATTAAAAAGTTTAGTGTATTTTAATCAATTTTGAGAACGTTATTGCAACGAATTTTGGTTTATAGTAAATAATTATTTTTTTATTAGTGATGATTAAATTCAAATTTTTTTATATAATAAACTTAGATTATTTTATTTCAATTAATTGTGATTATGCTTAACAATTTTATATCTTAATATTTGATTGATCTAATTTTAACTTCTTGATTAACATTTTATATTTTAATGTTTGATTTATATGACTTCAACTAAGTTACATAAAAACTTTGTGTAAACTTACAAAAGAGATTACCACTTCAAATATTATCATTCAAGAACAACACTATACAGGGTGTCCCAAAATATTGTAAGCTTTGTGAATCTTTATACAGGGTGTGCGAAAATAGATCATGTTGTTTTCTTTTTTTTTAGCAAAGCGTATCTAAAAGTATACGACTAGTCTCTACTTTCAGATACACTTTGGGGGTATTGTAATGTACCTGATTTGCCCCTAAAGAATATGTGAGAGCATTGACAATAATCTCATCCTAATTTTACAAACATATTTTATTTTATTTAAATAATATAATCTATTACGTGGCTCTTAAAGCACTTCTTCTTCCAAGTAGGCACAAAACCACTGTAAATAACGTCAGAGTGGACCAGTAGAGTCAGAATGACAATCTAAAAGTCTTTAAAAATATCTTCTCGAAAGATCGATATGCATTTCTAAAAGGTAATTTGAGTCAGTTTCCTGTTCTTGGACATTCTACCTCCATCCAGATGATTTTTTATTTTATTTTTCTATATACAAGCTTCTAGAAGCTTCCATGAGCATTAGATATATACAGAAGATGTTAAAGGACACTAGGAGCCCAGTCCTTGATGTACTCGGACTGCAACTCCTGTCTGCGATTCCTACGATCGTGTTATCAGCCGCCTCTCTAAATTGTTACGCTAAATGACATGATCAGTTTTCCGACCATTACAAATAGTGATTGTTGAATAAATAAATAGTATCAAACTTTACAATTATGTTATTATTATTATTTATTTATTATTTAGCACCGCGTCCTACTACCCGTTCGGGTTATACGCTTTAAGTACTAATTACTCTTAATGGATTAGGAATTAGGAAGGTTGAACTAGAGGAAGTGAACCCGCATTTGCGTGGAGGGGGAGTGGAAAACCATTTAGGAAACCCCCCCCAGTTCACCCGACCGAGATTCGAACCTCGATCTCCCCGTCCTCAGCGGTTGAGCTCAACATGACTAGCGCGTTAGCCAAATACGCCATCGAGGCGGGTTATGTTATTATTCAATACTAAATACAGTGATTATATCAGTAACAATTAATCACATAATTCAGTAAACTCTTTAATTGTCGCTCGATTACGGGGCTATAAATACCAATAATATCATCAAAATACAGTACTGCTTCAATAGGCTCCCAATCGCGGGGCATAATAATTCTGTGTCGTAAAAATTGGTGCTCGATCACGGGGCTATAAATGCCAATTATATCATCAAAATACCGTACTGCTTTAATTAGTGCTTGACCACGGGGCAATTATCAGCTAATTAAACGGTAATCTCTTCAATTTGCGTCCAACATTGGAACCCCATAAAACCAGAACTTAACAACCCACAACAAATGTAACTGAGAGAATGCATAATAATAGAATGAAGTTTTGATTTGAGTGAGGGTTGGAACATTGAATATTAATTTGAATTTTTTTTTGTGAATGGTTGTGCTTGTATTATTTTCAGTAAGGCCTGACAGTTATAATATTTGGATGAGATTTTTGATAATATGAAAAATTAACTTTCATAAAGATGAATGAATTTATGTGAAATAGGCATTATACTACTAATAACTGTAGTTAATATATTTGTGTTTATGTAAGAGGTTATCTATTTGGTTAACTCCTAAGAGCTGGAACTAGTGTAATCAAATTGTAGTTTATTGTGTGCACTGTGCTGATACTCTAAAACAATTTCAAACAGCACTCAAGAGGGTAGTTTGAGTGGAACATTTGGTCAATAATGTTTAAAGAGTTAGTAACCAACATTTAATTTGTTTCCTTTCCCTGTGGGAGGTCACTAAGCCGACTACACTGCATTGTCACGCTAACCAACATACAGGCAGAACAAAGAAGCTTCAAGTGCCTTCTTTGCAATTTGCATTTGGCCGATTCCCATTCGTGCAATTTTAAACAAGGCGAATAAGTGTAGGAATGTGATGACTGGTAGGATGCGATAAAACTGAATAGTAAGAAGGGTTGAACCGAGGAAAAGGACACTCTTGTTTTAAATGTAGTGCATCATTCATGTAAAGACTCATTTTTAAAGAGTAGTAGAACCCTTTTTTCCAAATGAAGATACATTTTTAAAATGCATTCTCTCGGTTGGAAGACTGCTGCAAATTCTCATTTAATCATGTGTAAGCTATTTATTTCTTAATTTGTGAAATCAATGATACCATCTTTTACAGTACATTGAATAGCCATCAAAAACCAATGCAGTAAAAGTTAAAACCATTGATATTCCCCCAATATGATTATTATTTAAATTGCCATTATTGTATTAATAAATGAGTGTTACATGCCTACATTGATCTGAACTTATATGTAATCAAGTTATTTAGCAATATTATTTAAGAAGTACCACTACATTTAATAAGATGCTTTCTCAATACACTTTTTTTGTTCATATATCCTGAACCAATGAATGAGCACATATTTTTGAAGATATTAATTCTCACTTGAATAGTCACAAGCATTAATTCTAAACCACTGTCTTTTACTTGGATTGAGCCTAAGGTACTGTTTATTTTTTTTAGAAGAAATATTTGCCATATATATGATTATGTGCTTAGAATATTCATAGGAGGCGCCAAGTAAACGCTTATGCAGTATGAAAAGGGACATAGTTGGGGAATGATGCACTATAGTGGTGTTATAGATTGGTTTGTGTTATAAAAAACCAACACACTACTGACATGGTTATGAACAGAGTCTGGCTTTAAGAGGATATTGATATAAATGTTTCATTGTTGTTGATGTTGCAGATGGGAGCGTGATGATAGAAGGCAGCACTATGGTGACCCCAGGCTACGAGCAGACTGAGTCGGGAGGAGGAGGGAGCGTGGCTATTACCACTGGCTCCAATAACCAGGGTGCTGGCTTCGGGCAGCCAGATCAGGCACAATTTGAGGCTGACAAAAGATCTGTATATAAGTGAGTTTTGGCTTTTGTTTACATGCTACAGGGTCTAAGAAAATCTAATAGAAACCTACTTCGTTGGCCACATGATCTAAGGTGGTTCAATCCAGGTCGGGTGGTTTTTCCTAAATGGTTTCTCACTCTCTACCCATTCAAATGCAGGTACAGGTATTGTAAATTTAATCTTTCTCATCCCTAATTCATCAGTGTGTAATCCAAACGGGTAGTAAGATGTGCTAAAAAAAAAAAGGAGCTGAATAAAAGATAATCACATTTTCCATTCATGCTTTACGCTAAGCAAAGTTAGTAACTCCTTGGACAAAATATAATCACCAAAGTGAGTAATTTTATAAAAATACACAAAGGGCTAATATCTACCTAAGCAAAGAGGTAGGGATTAGTGATGTTCCATCATCATAGTTGAGAGAGGCTGGGCAAACCAAATAGAAACTTACATTAAAACCATTGTTAGTGCATTTGACTGGGATCCAAACCCAGAAGTCTATGTCAAAGGTGAACGTGTACATTACAAATATATTGCTTTATATAGAGTAATGTTTTTTTAACATCTCTATGAATGATTAAAACTAACCATACTATATTTATAAAAGCATAAATAATTTCTCTTTTTAATGTATTTAATCTCTCATACAGTAACTTATTCATTGTGTTGTGTTCAATTCTATATGTTGACGTGTATTGTAATGTTGTGTATTTTTTTTTATATATAGGCACCCCTTGTTTCCATTATTAGCACTGTTATTTGAGCGGTGTGAACAAGCCACGCAGTCTGCTGAATGCCCCAACTCTGAGAGTTTCAATATGGATATACAAGCGTTTGTACAGCACCAGGAAAGAGACAGGAAACCTTTTCTACTCAATGACCCAGAAGTAGATGGTCTGGTAAGGTGTATTTTTTCGTGGTTAAATTAAAAACAAATTAAACACATACAATAATTTGTTTCATTATATCTAAAACATGCTAAGTAAAATTCTGGAATTTCTTTTAAAATCAAAGATAATATTTAGATATAATTTAAAAAGAATATGGTAGGTAACTAATATAAATATATCAAGTTATCTATTAAAACCTATTAAATCGATTATTGGTTGATTTTGATTAAATTTACATATACACATTTGATGTTCTCTTGCCTTGTTGAAAGTTAAATAAGAAATTTACGAGGAATAAATTTACCCAAAGCTCAAATTTTAATTTAAATACTGATAAAGATTTTACAAATAAAAACCACATTATTTAGTGGAACATTAAGCAAAATGGTGTGCTTGCCATTCCATTCATTGGTCTGCTTTAAGTGACACACTTTTAGACAGCACATGATTACCTCCCTCTACCACCCCAACTCTTTCCCCAACACACCATTTGTATTCTGGCTACCCCTGCTCCATTTTTTAAGTTTGAAAAAGTAATATTCCTTTATCTTCTTAGCTCATCCAAGGTTTACTATGGATTTTTATATTTAGGTACAGTTTATACATATATTGAGATGCTGTGTACTTGGATTTACTTAGAGAGAGAGAGTGTAAAATCAATTTTGGAAAAAACTACCCTCACTATACCTGATCGGTATTTGAACCCTGATCTCCTCTTCATCGGCAGTCTAGGCTATTGTGAGCGTGATGCCTTAGACCATGCGACCACTCAAGTGGATAACCTTTTATTAGAAAGTGAGAAAATAATGCTGAAATGCTTTACTCTAAGAACGAGAGTTCTATAAAATTTGGAGACGTTACAAATGTTTGACCAAAAAGTTTGTTTTTCTTTCAAAACATTTTATTTTTGTTCAGCAATTATTTCTCTGCTGATAATTCCTTCTTCATAATTTACAATTCTTCCCTCTTAATCCCACTCTCAACTTTCTAACCACGCATTTTCTATTTTGACACAACCGTAGTTGGCAAAATTTGTACTGGTGATCTTGTTATGTGCAGTCAGAAGAATCCTACAAGGTTGCCTCATTTGATGTGTTAACTATCCCCAAGTACTTACTAACTTCAAACACAAAGAAATAAGATTATATAATAAGACAGAAAGACAGACAGTACAAACATTATATGAATTTGCATAACCTGCTCCCNTCCACACTTTTGGTTTATGGATTTGGTGGGGAAAAGAATTGGGTTTTGGAAATTACAAATACAATTTAAAATAATATATCTCTATAAATTAATGAAATATACACTAAAACATAGCCTTAGAAAAATGTTTATAATCTAGTTCTCTTGACAAATTGATACAAAAATGCTAAATAGAAAATATTTCATAGATGCCACATCAAGTGCTAATAAATTGTAAACAGTTATTTGATGTGCAAAGTAATGTGTAAAATGCACTTCTGAGCCTTTTGCAAATCAGTGATGGCATCCAGTTAGAGCTTTGCAATTAATTATAATAATAACTTACTTTATCATGCTATGTTTCTCTTTCTAATTTCATTTTCGCTTTTTTTCTCTTGTTTTCTCTTTATGTATTAATTTCTTTGTTCTCCTTATCTTTCTAAGTTTATTCTAATTTTTATCTGCATTAACATATGGAACAAGCACCTGTAAAAACACTTTTAATGTGTTTCAAATCATTAATGTGGGTGTTTTTTCATCAATGAGAGTTCGAATATCTCACAAATTATAGGTGATAAAATGAATTATTGCCTAATAGCTTGGAAATGTTTAATAAGTCAGTGTAGAAACACTGTACACCAATGTAAAGTGAGTGATAGTGAAGGAAGCCAACCTTACTTACAACCATTACTGTTTACAGCTGAATGGTCTTCGTCAGTTTTTTTTATTAAAGCTAAATATTTTCCATTACCGGCTTGCTAGGCCTATCGTAACTTCATATACATTAAAATCTAACTTAAGACTTGGACAGGTACAACATCAATTCTCCGGCCGTTAATTTAACAATGTGAAAGGGTAAACCCACATTTCACTAATGATAAATATTTTCGCCGTGCTGGGAATCCAACTCGAGACCCTTAAGTCAGTTAAGCCAGTAGACACCACTGAGCTAAGGTCAGATCGAAGTAAGCCAACCTGAAAGGATATTTAGCTTATACATAGATAGGGACAAACAAACTTCTTTCTTTATTGTTGCTTTATCCTTTCACACTCACAACTTCTTTACACTTTCACAGTTACACATTATATTTAGATTATCTGCAATATTTTTATTTCATATGAGGATTAACTAAATAACAAATAAAACACAACTAATGATATATGCTATTACATGTCTGAAGCATTTGAAAAATAATAATTAAGAAAGAATTGTGTTTGGTTATTTTATATAGACCTAAACTTTCTATCCTTACAGATTGGCTTCCTTCACAATCACTTAATTGACATTAATGTACAGTGTTTCTACACTGTCAAATTATAGTTGTTAGTCATCATTTGGAGATCCATGCTGCAATATTTAAATAAGTCTGCACTAATAAGGGGACTGCACTAGGTACATATGTTACAGACAAAATTGAACATTTTTCATAGTTAAACAAATTAATCGAGAGTGCAAAGATGTATTAATAATTTATTCCTGGAACATAATCAATTACTTTCTTCTTTTTAATATCAATTTGAATAAATAGGTATGATTTTTTTTCTACAAGCTAAGATTTTAAATTACTTGAATATGCTATTTTTTGCTTTTATTATAAGCTAAAAATGAATCACTCTACATCTCTCATTATCTACTGTAAATATGTTTTAACCACAAATGTTTAGTTAATTATGTAACTTATTGATTAATTGAATCCACAACACACACATTTAACAAATATAACTACAGAATAACAGTTTAATTTGAAGTCCAAGGGATATCTCTAAAAATTCAAAATATCCACAATATGAATTAATCGTGTTTATTATTACTTAAGGCATCTGCTACAAAATTAATCAATAACCTCAAAATAAGATTAATATAAACACACATACACACTACACACATGAAAAAACAAGAAAAATTTAAACACAAAACTTGGAAAAATTAACATATGAAAATTGCTTACTTAAATCAGCCATGACATTATGTGATTACATTGTCTCACAGAAGCAATGAAAGTCAAACCAACACATCCTCTATTCGAGGAAACTCGCTCGCAGGGAGTGCAGAGTTCCCCTGCTTTATCTTTTACTATGCATTAATATCTCAAAACTTACTAGACATTCTTGTGATATAATAATCATTGTTATGTTAGGTTTGAAATAAGTAGGCCTACAATCTCGAAAAAAATTGACATTGGATATCTTTGAATTATCCAAATATTTACACCCAAAGTTTGAATCAAATGTTATTTTTTTATCATTCATTTAAATAGGAATTTCATAGGAAGACATAGTGGGTTTGAATTATCAAATTTTTTGAAATAATCAATGTTGAACTAGCAAGATCTTACTGTACTAGGTTCTTTGTCATAGTTCATGATAACCGAGATAAGTAGCCAATTTACTCCCATATGTCCACATATACACTTGCCTTAAACAATGAATGAGAAATTACCTTTAAGATGGTATGAGCCTTAATAACGTTATGATAAAACATAGACATGCCAAGTCAAAATCTACCCTCTCGATTCTTGACATAGGTGTAGTTCTTCAACCAAATGCAAACATATTTGAGCATGTCAAAGTAATATGCAAATTTTATAGTAGTATATTTCTAATAAATATGAAATAAATTAATATTATGAAATCGGTTAGAAAAGAAGAGTGGTTAAACTTTGATTAAATTATTTTCATGACTTAGAATTACTGTATTTTTAAATTCCCTAAGCTTTGCTCAGGGAGAAATAGTTTCTTTGGATTGTTGAAATCTGTTTTACCTCTAAAAATATTTAAAACTTAGAATAGAGCACAGTTTTCAATTATAAAACATTGATCAAGTCGATTTTTGCTGCTATAAAGCTAATAATAAAAAAGTTTTGCTTCTAATTATCAAAATAATAAGTCAATAGCTATTATAAAACAATAATAATATAAAAATAGATGTACAAATTTTATAATTTAAAAGCAGACTACTTACAAACTGTTGAGCCATCTCTCAAGTTGAAAATGTTATATTTAAATTTACTTTTTTTTTCTGAAATATACAATTTGTAATAAATAATAGTTCCTTCATCTACAATCTTCAGTAACTTTTGTTTCAATTTAAATTATTCAAAAATCATGTATACACATTTATATTGGTTAGTTATGTCATTACATGAGGTTCTTTTATAAAATTAATCAAGTTAAGTGAATTACATTTATTTAAATAAAAATGTGAATATAAGGCCATACAAGGAAATATTTTCCGTTTTTTCTGTGATCTAACACTTTGCATGGCTTCCTCTGCTTATCAAGAAATATTAATTTCTGATTTGTCCAAGGTCCTACAAAATAAAATATAACTTGAAAATATAGAGTTTTATTGGAATTTTGCAGCCACACACGTTCTCAAGGTTTAATAAATCTTATGAGCACCCTTTGAAAATAAACCAAAGACCTCCATCCAAAACTAACTTCTTACATGACTAAACTGAAAATTTTATCTTCTATTATATTAAAAAAAACCAAATATGATATTTTTAGATGATAAAAGCCATCCAGGTGCTTAGGATTCATCTCTTGGAACTGGAGAAAGTACAGGAATTATGCAAGGATTTCTGCAACCGCTACATTACGTGCCTCAAAGGAAAGATGCAAAGTGAAAATTTACTCAGATCTGACTATGCCAGCTATGAGAATAATAATAATCACCATCATCATCACAGTCACTCAAGTAACAGTCACTCAAGCAACAGTAACAGTCCAGCTGACAGTACCAATTATTCCACATCTCCACATTCATTGCAGGTGGGTAACTTAATATGTAAGTCAATAATATTAAAGCGAGATTGTGTTGAGTATGTTGTTAAGTTCAACTATTCGAAGAAGTCGTGAATATTAACGAGGATTAATTAACTCAGCTTAATCCATTACAATCTTTTTTATAATTAGCAAGCAGTTCCATAAATAGCATATATTATAAACAAATTAACTTATTGGTTTGAGGAAGGGAAGACTAAAATAATTTCTTTTATTACCTTATATTTTCTAATAATAATCTCTACCTAATTAAAATATTTACTAATCTTTAAATGAGTGTTTCTTAATGTGATGATGAGCACCTGCAATTTGTTATAATAATTTTATTTATAAGACTTTAGTTTAGACATGAATTCATTGAAATCTCCACCTCCATTTCAAACACTCACCTTGTTGATACACTAGTTAGTCAATTGAATGAACGTTTTGACTTCAAATTTAAATTCTTATTCAAGTAAACTAACTTTATTTAGAAATCCATTGCTCTATGCAGGTGCTAAAGGGGTAGCCATGCTGCCAGTGCAGTTTTAGAAATAAATACATTATTTGATAAATTAGGGGTTCTTAATTAATTTTTTCATTTTTTTACCCCATTAAATCATTACAGAAATTTAAATATAATCATCTTGTCGATATTCATTAAATTTACCACAAGTACCATAAAATGCGATGATAAGAAACACTTTCATACTTAAACAGTTCTATACTGGTCAATGGAAAAATTCTACTTATATTCCAAATATCTTAAAATATGTGTCTTGGTCTATCCTTTAATTTTCATGTCAAGATAGTCTGTCAAAAATAACATGTGAGATTTTGTTTGGAATAAATAAACCCTCGGTTTTTCTATTCACCTGCCACAGTGGGTGATTGGAAATGTCCATTGATATCAAATGTATTTTAATTCTATTTTTTTAACAAGTTAAATGTAAACAGTGAATATGGAAATATATTTTGTATTACTATAAGAAAATTCACCAGAATCAATTTTTTAAGCGTATAACCCGAATGGGTAGTAAGACGCGGTGCTAAATAAATAAATAAAATCAATCTTTTTTTATTTTAACCTCATAAAGACAAAGTTTTATCAAAAGAAATGATGTAAAGGGATATAAACATAAATAAAAAAATATCAAATATCAATGTCAAACAATTTTAGGCCTTTCATGTACTCTTCATATTGATTACGTTTACAAAGACTTGACCGTAGTCAAATTTTGTGATATCTGGAACACCTGGCAGTCCATAAATATGTCCTGGAAAGTCTCTCGAACTTCTCGGACAGTAAAAATTCATACTCAAAATTACTATTTTCGGTGAGTGCTCTCACTTTCCCATGGTTTGTTGTTTGAGGCTAAGCTTCCTCCCTATTGTATATTGCAAAATTGACCAATAGCCAGTCCCCTTCCTCTATGTCTTCTTTCATAACCAGAAAAGGGTAAGATGATGTAATGACTTCAGCAATAGAGTTTGTAGCTATTCCAGAGACTTATGATTTATGTGTGACCACTGGCCTGATTTTGCTTCTGGTTGCAGTCTCCTCACTGGAGTTGTTATCAGAAGCATTCCTATCTGAAGATGGCTCTGAATCTGAATCATGCAGACTCATTTAAACCAAAGACTGAGGTATACGATTCATTTGCAACAACACTCTCCAGAAAGGACATCAACTTTCGTTCTCTTTTTTCGTGTGAATGCACCTGCTCCTTCCTACCTCATATTTTTCAGAAGTTAAACAAAACTTGTATCAATAGCCAGCCTATAATTTTGCTAATTAGAGTTATAAAAAGGTGCAGGAAGCATCCCTAACATTGGCTCTATGTTCAAAGCCACACTGCCACATTTTTTGTATCCGGTTCAGCTATTGCTGGGCCACTGCTCATATTTGCTCGCCATTAGTTGTTTAAAAAGCCGAGGGAATCTATCTTTTTGGAAAAATTGCCTCTTTTCTGCCTGGTCCACTCTTCTACTGATCGAGAACCTTACACCATATTAATAGTATAATATTAGCCGAGTTGGCCAGAAAAAAAAATCAAATGGATGTTTTCAAAACACAATCTGATAACCTCTATCGTCAAATGTGAGGCGAGATTATCCCCAATCAATATCTTCTTTCCTGATTGTTTCTTCAAGTAAGAGATGGCCACTGTCACAATTCAGTCCTCAAAACAAAAGCTTTCTGATAATCGTGATTTGGATATGGGTTTCTAGTGTATAAGTTAAATTTATAATATTCTAACTAACTCAAGGATTTAAAATAATGCCATGATAATTTAATATCTAAAATATTTAAGATGAATTATAATGTTAAATAATATGCTATTTCACAAACTATCAATTAAAGTTGTCCGCTTTAAATGTTTCATATACTTAAACATTTTTAAATAACTCTATTATTTCAAAAATCGCATTGATGGTTATTAAAATTTTAAATTGTTAATCCTTCACAATATATAAAAACTATATAGAATGAATGTAGCCCAATTTAAATAGTTTTTTTTTGTATACAAACCCAATTAGCAAGAATCAAGAAAAACAATGGACACAGACTTTTATTATTATTATTATTATTATGTGTTCTGCCTTATGACAGGTCCATTGCTTTTGTCAGTTAACTTGGACCGCCAATGCGCCCTGTCCTCTGTGACCACCTTTAGCTTCCAGAATTTTCTTATTTCCTTCAAGTCATTTAGCATTTAAATCATCCTCCTTCCAAAGTTCCTCTTTCCCTCAACCTTTCCTTCTATGACATCTTGCAGTAGACATTTCCTCCTAAGGATGAGTCCGATCCATTTTGAACGTCTATAAATATAATTTTTTTAATACCATGTCTTACTATGTGTTAAGGTTATTCGCTTATCTATAAATACTTTTCTTTTAATGATCTTTTAGTGTCATAAGACTGTTTGGACTAAATTTATGTTAAGAGATGGGTACCAAACTGAAAGCTCACCTCCTCACAAAACTATGCTTTGGGTGGCTCTGACTATATGGTCCAGAATCTTGCGACCAGCGGAGATAATTTATCTGGCCAATAATGCTTTCTTTAATAAGTCAAATATGGTAACTGAATACATCAATAAAAGTATTTAAGTCTATCATAAATTAAGCATCTTCTTAAAGCTAGAACCAATTGGTATTTCATATTGTAGTTGATGTAAATTGATTTTAAATATCATTATTGAATCACTTATAGTAACAGAGTCTAAAGCTATATACAGAGTTATACCAGAGATAGATATGTTTGATTCATTGCTATTTTTGTTGTTTTGCAATGGAAATATATTTTCAATTACAGTTTTTTGTTTTTTTAATGAATGGTATATTAAGCAACTCACTTCATACTGTAAAAGTAGAGATGTATGGATAATTTTATTTCGCCACCTGAAATATATGTTTAATGAGGTTGACTGGATAAAATTATCATAGGATTGGGATAGGTGGCATCCTTTTTTAAGTGTGATAATGAATATTCGAGCTACTAACTCTTTAGAATAAGTAAGTAGGCTATTTTTTTTGAACCTTAAGATTGTAAGAAGTTAAATTTGATTAACATAATACAGACTTTGGTGACTGGTAGTCATTGTAAAAAAATAATCTAAAATTCCTCATATATATATTTATATAGAATTGTATAGCTTAACTAGACTGTACTGTTGTCTTATATTCTCTTGCTGCAATAATCTTTTATTTACATGTAGATATGGGTTTATTGATTATTATGCATATTAAAACAGTGTAAATATAAATAAAATAAAATAATATAATACAAGGGATAAACAAGTGTGCCAACCTGGAAAGATGGAAACAAGAAAGCTTCTCTTTAATTTCTTCTTCGGCCGGGGGCCGGGGTTCGATCCTCGGTCCCGGCAAATATTTATCTGATTACCAAACCCTTCCTTCACCTCTGACAAGACATCTTGTGAATGTGAGGAATGCCAGGCCTCCACCGTGGTTCGGATTCCACGTTAAACTGTAGGTCCTTCCTTTCATCTCACAATCACCCTACCATTACACATTAGCGTAAGTGCGTATAACCCGAACGGGTAGTAAGACGCGGTGCTATTAATAATAATAATAATTTCTTCTTGCACTCTTCATACTTCTATCTTCTCTTTACTATTCTTGCTCACGCGGTTAAACACTAGACATAATTTTTAACTTGTTGATATATGGGTATTTATTTATCAGAATAATAAGGAACACAAAAATTCAGAAAAAAAAAATTGCTGTTATATTTGAAAAGTTGATTATAACATTGCAATGTTGCTATGTGGCAGATTGCTAGATTGATGGCACCACTTACTTAATCAAACCTGAAAATATAGTATGTAATGCTTTGACTAAAGGGAAAAGATTCTTTATGTATCAGTTTTTCTGTTCCTTGAGAACTCATTTGATGTTCATTCTCAAAAAGCTGACTGCATATACTAAAGTTCTGTATTAGGTGTTTGTTCTAAACATACTTTTTCTTTGTTGCTTTTTTGACTAGAGTAGGTGTGGTTAATCTCTTGTGGATGAGATGATGGTGTGAAGCGGTAGTGTGCATACATTTTATGAACCCAATGTGGCCAATTGAGTTAACTTTGCGTTTGTTAGTTTAAATGTCCATTAAATGCAGTTCCCAGATAGTCTTTTGTTCATATTAACAGTGATTCCAGGGTGTCATTTGTTTAGATGATTCAGGAAGTCATGTAGTGATGGAACCATAAGGTTGTTTTATCAAACCAAGTTCATCGGCCACTTTTTGATCCTTAAATATAATGTATATTATCCTTCTACTGTTTATGTTTTGTTTTTGTAATGTTCTCTTCAACTTGGGGGAAATCCAGAAGTTAGTATTTTCTTAATCCCTAAGAGGTTACAAAAATTCTTAAATAATTTACTAGTTTTTTTTGTTTTGCTAACTTATCAAATAAAATGGTGTGCCATATTTAAACTTATGTTATTCGCAAACTTCCTCTCTTCTGTCTGACTAAGAATAGCTATTGTAAACTTAGTAAGATCATAAATACATGTTAAAATATACATGCTATATGCTCACTGCAGGGTAGTGGCACGATTTAATCACATTAACATTTTTCAAATTATTACTTGCTTTTGTAATAATTTTTTGAGCACCTTCTTTTGTTGTCAGTGTAGTTTATAGGTATGTTAGCTACATCATCTTGCAACTTAATTTTAAATCTCTGGTACATTTCTTTTGGTCTGTTGTAAGCCTCCTACTTTCAAACTTGAAACTTACATGCTGACACCTGTATTGATGGGCATACAGAATAAATTCATTAACTTTATTAAGTATAAATTAAAATTGAAGAAAAACACCTAAATTGACACTTGACTGTCTAATAGTATTGTCTAATAGTATTTTCTAAACATGGAAGGAAAATCTCTGACGCTACACTACATGATTTTAGCTCCGCTCATGATTTTATATTAATACTAGCAGCCCAACCCGGCTTCGCACGGGCATAATAATATAATAAAAGAAAATACACGTTTTACAGTGAGTTTCTAAAAAAATAACATTTATTGAAAACAAAAAACTAAGTTATTAATTTTTTTTTGTGAATATATTTT
>CABFOV010008575.1:0-13881 GCA_902141375.1 Timema poppense
CGCTCTCTGTGGCAACTTGTTGAACTTAGGTTATGGGACTAAGGGACGGAAGGTAGCCGGAGAGGGCGAGGCAACGGTTGAGGAGGTACGTCCTGCGTATAAGCTTCTCCTTTAAGTCGCCTCTCACTGCAAGCAGGGCTCACTATTCTAACATTCCGCAGGAGAAAATTGCTATAATTCGATTAAACTCGTATATTAGCTATTTATTAATTTTAACGAATGTCTGCTGCTCCACAGCAATAATATTACTTGGAAAATCATATTGTATTTGCATATACCGCATTATTATCATATAAAAATATGGCTGACAATAGTTTATCTTCTAGCTGGGGAAGATACACTTGCAGGAAAATACTTCTTCCAGATCAGTTAGCCATAAGTAGCCATAAGTGTACATAGATTTTTTTCTTAAATAAAAGTTTAAGATTTTCAGTTGAAAGTTAGTATTGTGTCTGATCTCAGTGCGCACCATACTTCAAATTCTTAGTCACACTTTCAAGGAATTTTTTGTTTGTTTGTAGCACCACGTCTTACTACCCATTTGGGTTGTACGCTTATGTATTAATTACGCTAGTGGATTAAGGATAAAGAGGTTGAATTTAGATGAAAAATTTCCGCATTCGCGTGGAGAATGGGAAATCGTTTAGGAAAAATCACCCTAAGTTCACCTGACTGGGATCGAACCACGATCTCCCCATCATCGACATCTTATCTATTGCGAGAGTAGCGCCTTGACCATGTGACCACCGAAGCGGGTGTCTATTTGTTTTTTGTGTAGCCAGCTTAAGGTTTGGTAGAAGGGACAACAAGTGTTTTTACAGTTTTTATAGAATTGAAAGATTTAGCCAATATAAATCAAATATTTCTCCAGTAGCAACATAGAATTTAGTTTTCTGCACATGTTAATATCAACAGATCATGAATATATGTCAAGGGTGTCCTGGAATTTTGTCAAAAGTTTTTCTCTTTGTTTAAAATGTATTGACAAAATTCCAGGACATCCTTGACAGATAATCAAGATAAGTTGATATTAGCATGTGCAGAAAACTAAACTCTTGCTACTGGAGAAATATATTATTTATTTTGGCCAAATAATGTAATACTATAAAAACGGTAAAATTACTCGCGCTCCCTTCTTCCGCACCTTGAGGAAGTTACCTCTACGCCCATTTACAAGTTGTAGGCCATGCCCGCGAGAGAATTATTTGGAGAGGTGTCATTGAACATTGAACCTACTGAATGACACATTCAAGGTGGTCCAGTCTCTTTGAGGTCTCAGTTGTTAGATCCGTTAAATAAGAGGGCGTTGTCAGATACGGGAGATGGGGGGAGAGCTAGGCTTCAGATCATGGCCGTGTCCAATAATGCGAGTTTCCATCCTATATTCACGCTAATGCAGGTGCGTTTCTTCTTAAGTTAATTTAAGGGGTGAAGGATGAAGAGGTTAAATCCTTAATAACCATTGTATTCATGCACCCCACGTCTCACTATCCATCCGGGCTACCCACATATTTACACCAATGAGGTGTAAAAATGAGGAAGAAAGGACACAGAAAGTGTGGCTATACTTGCGTGGAGGGAAAGTGGGAAACCATTTAGGAAAATGCCCGTCAGTAAATACAGTTGGGATTCGAAGCTCTACCTCTCCATAATTTGACAAACCAGTCAATATGAGACTGGTACCTTTGTCCACATACCCACCGATGCGGGTAAAATGTCTTATCATTTAGTCCTTGCCCCTCAGACCAAGGCAGTGGGAATCAAAATAGAGCCTCTTGAGCCCCTTCAAAAATAAGTCCTTTGTACTAATAACTTTATATCCGTATCTGCAGGTACGCGGGCTAAGGCGCTAACCTCATCTGGTTTGGTTTGCCGAGTGACGGGGAGGTCGGGACTCAAATACCAGCGGGATGTACCGAAGGGGTTACTAATGGTTTACTGTTCTTCCTCTACATAAATTCGGGTGAATTCCCTCTATATTTCGACCTTTCTCATCCTTAAACCATCAGTGCTAATATACGAATAGCACGGACAGATACTAATATGTGGTAGTTAAGTCAATCGTACGAATATAAAATATTGTTGGCTATATAATCGGATTATAAAAAAAGTTGGGAAGTTATTTGACATTTTTACTCAAATAAATTAAGTAGCAGATTACTTTTAAATGTGAATGTGATAAACTCAGTCTGTATAACTGGTTAAACATGTAAATATGCATATAATAAGATGCGGTGCTAAATGTATATATATATATATATATATATATACATTNCTTTTAAATGTGAATGTGATAAACTCAGTCTGTATAACTGGTTAAACATGTAAATATGCATATAATAAGATGCGGTGCTAAATGTATATATATATATATATATATATATACATACATTAAATACCTTACCCAACAAAACTATTAGTCAAGTAACTTGGATGGGATTAGAAAAGCAATTTTTTAAATTATCATATCTGAATTACTTGACGCTTTCTAGCTAACAAATTTGCCATTTTAACACGGTAGCTAAGCCGATTATATAAACGTATGTATATGTGTGAATAATTTAATGGTTAACAGTATATTCTGGTAGGCTAAATTATTTATTTTTATTTCTAAAAAAATCCCTCATGAGCTGTTTATGGTCCGTACACACGAGCGATGTTTTCGTACATAATTCATTATTGAAATCACTATAAGTAAACTATTATCTTGTAAACTACCAAATATCTTGGCGATTGTCGGCAAAAAAAAACTAGTTATCACGGAAGCCTGTACGTAATCAGGCAGTAGCGTAGCTAATAGTTTTTAGCGATGTTTAGTTAAAAAAACTATGCGTAGAAAAGATGCAAATTGTCTTGCATTACAAACTGAAGTAATTTCCTTGTCTTTTTAAAAAAACTAATTGTCTTTAAAAAGGGTTTGATGAAAGTAGTCTTAATTAAAGTTAGGTTTTAGATTTTAAAAAATTGCTATAAACTATTACTTTTTTCAAAACAAGTATGAAAACTTAACCGTGTGAATAATATGAGTAGTATTTTTCATAGTGGATTCTTAGATGGTTAATTGCGATAGTAGACATCATTATTTGAATATAAATTTCACAACAGAATTAAGTACGAAAACATCGCTCGTGTCAGCGGGCCATTAGAATGGTCGATACAAATCTAGGAGACCCTGATTCTGTAGCAGGTGGCGCTCTAAATATATCGGAGCTAGGACTGGATTTGTAATATTAGACTACTGTTCTAAGTTAAGATAATTTGTAAGTCCTGTTACTTAATTATTAAATATCTAGGAGTTAAATCCGATTATATTGTATTGGATTAGAAATACCGTCTTAGGTTAAGCTAGTATGTAAACTGTTAGCTGATAAAATGAATGTGTCAAGAAAGTGTACGTTATATATCTCAACAACATTACGAGAAATAAGTAAACATTTAAAACTTATATTAGAGAACTCCTGCAAGAGGACATCCCCGCAATGAATCAGTTTTGGGTTTTTTTAAAATAGAAAATCGATTATTTTGATTTTTACAGAGAATAGACGTGGCAAAGGAATCTAGTCAAGGCCTTTCGTAACATAAAGCAAGATTTATTTTCAACAATTCACTATTTCTCAACAGTTATGACCGTAATGAAAACAATAGCCCGAGTGGAAAGTTACATGATCTGTGAAGAATGCAAAAACAAACTATTATCGGGATTTCATATTTTCAAAAACCTTTTAAAATACATTCTCTCAAACTGTGGTACGCTTACCTTCAGATATAGGCGAAAAATTGCAGGGGGTATGTGACGTACCATCGAAGCTTCAAAACTTCAACTTGGGTCTAAACAAAGATCATCTTAAATTTCGCTTTGAACAAAATTTTGGCTTCGACAATTACGAAGCTTCGCCAATAAAAATATGGACATATAAAATAATCAATTTATGTTCAATTATTTCCATTCTGATCTGTTGTTATATACATTACGAATCAATATTAATATGAAAAAAAAACGAAATAATTTAATTTTAAGCTGTGATGATAACTTGAGTCCTCAGATTAAAACAAAAAATTACCAACAATTGTACAATAAAACATTTTCTAAGGAATTTTAGTGCATAAAGTTATATAATCAACAATAATATAATACTTTTTGAAGCATAAAACACCTAACAAATAATATTCAGACTTTGATTCACCTTCAAGAATATTTCATATTTTTGATTCGATTTCGCTTCGGATTGAAAAAAGTGGACTTCGCACACCCCCAATATCAAGTTTGATGGACAGATCAATGCAAATTTTGACGTGATTTCATTGTTTTATAAGTCTTTCTTCTACCACGTAACGTCCTTATTTGACTTGACACTAAGTTGTTTTTTCCCATAAAGTCTTATTAGTAACCGTTTAGGCTAAGTGCATTTATACATTAATCACGCTAGTGGGATGGGGACGAGGAAGGGAAAATTTCATAAAAATCTAGCCGCATTTGCGTGGAAGGAAAATGGGAAACTTCTTTTTAAACTTCCTTAGTACACCCGACTGGGATTCAAACCCCGATCTCCCTGTATCCAGCAATCCGGTTTAACACGAGAGTGACGCGTTAGACCATGAGATCACCGAAATGGATAGTGAATGCTGTTATTGTAAGTTTCCGCAGCACAAAGTTGCCCTGTGCGTGCACTACCACACAGATCTATGTATTTCATTCATGCAACTAGATAGTTTCTAATAAAAAGTCTCCCACGGGCGCCTAGCCTTGGGCTTTATTAAAGTTTGGAATGACCTTTGATACTTTACAGGATAGCTGGTACTTGTTTCTCTTTTTATGACGGGAGGGGGTAGACTGGTTAGGCTAGTACCCTGACAAGAAAAAGTTTGGAAAACACTGTTTAAAAAAACCATTCTAAAGCAGCCAATAATGATAGAACGTTTATTTATCTTTATTAATATAATGGAGAGTTTGTTTGTCTGTTTGTCATGAGCATTGAGTGATATCTACCACACGCAGAAGGCTGAAATATTAAAATGAGTAACCCCTGTGCACGAACATATGCATCTTAAAGCTGGAATTTTAAATTTTAGACAAAAAAAAATATATTGACTGGGTCGGAAGAGATAAAAAGAAGAATTTTTTTCAGTCTGTTATAAGCTACCAAAAATTCCTTGGCTACCACAGGCAACGCCGGGTACTTCTGTTATTAAAATTATTATAAGTCACTAAAATTGAACACATCTGTATTTTTTATTACTTTAATATTATGGATATTATTGGTTTAATCAGAGGGGAGGTGTGTAAGAAATGCACATGTATTGGCATTTTTAAAAAATTGAGAAAATTACAGGGATATATTCTAAGAGTAGGCCACCACCCCCAGTGCAAATGGCCGGAATTTAAACCTCAACCTCTCCTTCACCGGCAAACTAGACAAGACAAGAACGGCACCTTTGTCCTCGTGCCCATCCGTGCGAATAACTCTTGTGTCCAAAATGCACAAACCAATACTAAATATATTAAAATTGTAACAAATAGAATAATATATCTTGCAGAGAGAGAAATGTCTAGGGAAATGTTGTAGACAAATGGACCGTACTGTAGGCCTATAGGCCTTGATGTGCAAGAAGCACTGACCACGAACGCCATTATCTTCATTACAAACAAAATACTGTACGTCCATCCGGCTACCGCCATTTATACATTATTCACATGGTTAAAAAGGTTCGATAAAAAAACCTTCCGTAAGTTTTTGCGAAATAGAACTGGGTAATTTCCGCCCCCTCACATGCGTGACAACACCATACCCAAAATTTCTTCGAGAGTAAGTGGGTATACCTGAGATAGCTCAGGTGAGGTCTCCAACAAAAGATGCGAGGATATATTTTAACATTGAATCTCTTTTAATTGGCAATTTAAAGATTAAATAAATAGTACAATGAACCGCACACATTTTCTCTTTCTTTAATCTTAAAACAGATACATTAACTAAAAACTCGTGAAATTTGTGAAACTAAGTAATACACTGTTGCAGAAACACTCCACTAAAGATCACGAATATAATAACATAAACATTGAGAAAAGAGGAGAATGTATGTCCACCAAAAAGCATAACAACCAATTTCTAAATAGTACTCTATAAAATAATATACTATAGTCTATAATTATGTTTGTTTAAGCATAGACACCATTGGTTTTATAAAAATATCTTCCAGATTTAAATATTTTTAATTTTAACTGTACTACAACTTTACAATGATGGGTTATTTTGAATATCAAATAGTAACGGAGAAATTGTCCACATTGGAGCTTTCTGTTTGTATATAGTATCTTCAACGTAATTTTTATGGAAAAATTAAAATTTCCATTTTGTTTGTAATGTTAAATAGTGTATAGATAAAAAAAAATTGTAATCAAAATCATTAGAGCGGATTTTGAGAAAACAGATGTTATCTTGTCCTTCAATAAGCGACCCTTAATTTTAGGGTTAGTTATCTATCCAATTAAAAAAAACCTTGGGGGGAGCTTATGCGAACCCTACATACCAAGTTTTCGCCCAATCGGTAAAATGCTTTCGGTTCCAGGCTGAGGTACAAACAAACGGCATTGCAAAAACACTTATTCTGTTTCAGGGGTCATGAAAAGTCGACATTTATCAGAATCTCGAGTTCGATTTTTTGACGATCACAATACTTAGTAAAAATATATAATTGGGGTTAAGAATTTTATAAGACTCATTATTATTAAGCTACAATCCTGTACAGTGTAGGCATTGAGAAAGAATAGTAAAACACAATATTAATGGTATTTTCATTCACTTTGATAGAAGCGTGATCTAAGGCTTCACTCTCGCCGTAAACTGTATTGCTGAGGAGGAGGAGG
This sequence comes from Timema poppense, assembly GCA_902141375.1. NCBI lineage: Eukaryota > Metazoa > Arthropoda > Insecta > Phasmatodea > Timematidae > Timema > Timema poppense. The sequence continues at coordinate 6,863 of CABFOV010008575.1, forward strand.
AGATCGGGGCTATGATACCGATCGGATGTTGGTTTTTCCTCAGGATTGTCCCACTCTCCCTTCATGCCAATAGGGGTAGATGGGCAAGATAGCGTCAAGAACACTCCCTTCTTATTCTTCCTCTTCTTAGTAGTAGTAGTACGGTTGGTTACATTACTTACACCTTCATATTCCTACAATGTAATTAGTGAAAAATTCGTATGGACTGAATAGGTAGTAAGACACTGTGAACAATTAAAAAAATAGGGGGTTGAAGCTCCTAAAGGTCTTTCCTAGGTACGGCCTTGGTCTTGTCTGTGGCCTTGGTGCATTACTGTCTATAGTTGTTAGTATCATGCATCCAAACAGGAGATCAAGGCAACTTTTCTAACTGCTCTCTGAGTAATCTCGTTGTGAAGAGGAAATATTCATTTCCTTTATATATTATATTGAGGGTTGGTTTAATTAGACATTGTAAAATTGCGTAGCTAAGGTAGTTTTGCACACCAGAGGTCCGTAAAAAACTTCCAGATCTAAAATTAGATTGTTCTACACAAGTAAAATCCTTCTCGATCCCAGGTTAGATTACGTCAAGTCCATAAACGCTTCCAGATCCCACATTATAATGTGCCACGTCCATAAACCCTTCCAGATTGAAGGTTATAATTTGCCACGTCCATAAACTCGTCTATAATCAAGGTTAGATAATGCAAAGTCCGTTGAATATTTCCAGATTCAAGGTTAGTTTGTTCCGCTTCTGTAAAACTCTTTCAGATCCAAGGTTAGATAATGCAAAGTCCAACAAATATTTCCAGATTCAAGGTTAGTTTGTTCCGCGTCTATAAAACTCTTCTAGATCCAAAGTTAAATAGTGTAACGTCCATAAAATACTCCCAGATCCAAGGCTAGATAATACCACGTCCGTAAATCCTTCCAGATCCAAGGTTAGATTGTTCAGCGTCCGTAAAACAAAGATATTGATTAGAACTGAGTTTTTTTAAATTTCAGGCTGTGTTCGTTCATCTAATCTTTGTTTGCCAATTATTTACTGTATAAAAAATTAAATATATATTAGCAGTCAATCATAGCAGCATTGGTCGTATTTTATAAGTCCCCTTTTCCGCCGCATTTATCGGAGAACTATCTGATAAGGAGAGAATAACTGTCATCATAAGATAAAAAAAATATTATTGCTAACAAGACGTTAAGTCATTTAAGATGAGCATAAATCAAATCCATAATGATACATATCATGATAACACTTTTAAGAAATGCATTCATTGGTACAGTCGTATTCAAAAAATAGATTCCATCGCTAGTTGAACGGAATAGTTTTTTTTTATACATGAGTGGATTAGTTGATATAGCTTTAACTTATATTTTATAGGGTATCTCAAACATTTTATACCTCATACATGTACATACATACATACATTCCAATACCTTAGCTCAGTTGATAGCGTGTCTGAGTTTCCTTCTTCGAGTGTATCTTTTTCCTGTATATTACTTTTAATACCCAACACTTAGTATTTGCATTGGTTTTGTCTCAGAACTGATTATGGCTGATTAAGCCGAAACATGTCGTCACGTCCCCCGCCTAGAGGCTTAGCAATGTTTTAAGGAGAGGAACTAAACTTCAGATAAAGAACGTTCTTTAATTAATATTTCGTTAACAGTATAACATCATCTTTCAACGATTTTTTTGTCTACACTTCTTTTGTAACATTATAGACTGTATATAAACAACCTTTATGCCTAATTTATTTTGACCATAAAAGTTTTGCTTTACAACATATCTGTGATTACATGAATTTAGACGGCTGTTTACACTAATGTTAAACCCCCTATAACGCAGACATTAAACTTCTATCATAATCAACTTATTGACCTATGATGATGTTTCGCATGTAATTTTATCATCGTTTATCTCTAAGGTGTGTTTTATAATCTAACTAACTGCCTAAATCTATTTACTGTCAATCACCTTTAATTATTCCTTCAATTAAGTGCAAATGTATTAATCCTTGTCACAACTTTTTATCAAATTTTAGTATAAATGTCATTCATGTGATTAGTTTATTTATTTTTTATCATGCATGACGAGGCCTTGACTATTTCATATGCTAATTGTTAACTTTTTAATATATTAGGACAATGTATATCCTCCTAATTGTATGACCATTTTGTTCTTTAACATTTTGAGTAATTTTTTGGTATTCTTAGTGAAGTGGTTATATAACTTAATCGATTTTTCCTGACTTAAGTTTCCTATCCTTAATAAATATTGTTTGTCATCTTCTTCAATTCATATTTATTTATTTTATTCCATAATAAATAAATAAATCTCTTTCTATTTCTTCTTATAATAAATTAACTCCTTTACTCACTTTTAATGTTTCATTGACTAGAGGTTTAACAATCACTCAACTATTTTACAAGTAAGTTCCTTGCAAGCCTCATTTCACAGCGATGAGTTAATGGCCGTGGCCGGATGTTATGCTTGTTCTAGTTTTAAATTAGTTTATAATTCGAGTCCTGATATAATTAGTCGGTTCCAAAAATGTACGTCAAATACCTCAAATATATATATATATATATATATATTAGGGATTCATAGAAAATTACGTTTTTGTCCAAATTTCGATACAGATTTAATAAATCTCACAGTCTACTATCGTTAAATTTTTTAAATATGCTAAAATTGAATTTAATAGTTTAAAAAGTATTACAGCCCTTGGAAGCCATTGCGTTATAAAATATACACTCTATTACAATCAACAATCCAAATACGCGAGCCAAATACTGCTACCCATCTTGGTTAATCGCATATTTGAAACGGAATAGGAACGAGGAGGTAATATTGAGTGTCCCTACCATAGCAGTGAAGAGAGTGGGAAGCTGTTTAAAAAAAGCCACCCTCAACACAAACGGACGGGATTAAAACCCCAACCTCTCTACGAACATCAAACCAAACAAGCCAAAAATGACACCTTTCTCCGCGTGTTCACTGGTGTGAGTATTCATATATTGTTAGCTTTTTTTTTTAGCACCAAGTCCTACTATCCGTTTGGGTTATACGCTTACGTGCTAATTACGCTAATAGAATTAGAGATTTGAAAGGCCGTATTTAGAGGAAGTGTATTCGCATTTACCTGGAGGGAGAGTGGAAAACCATTTTGGAAATGCCATTCTCAGTACACCCGACCAAGATTTGAACCTCAATCTCCCCGTTATCGGCAGTCTAGTCTACTGCGAGAGTAGCGCGTTAGACCATACGGACACTGAAGCGGGTGATTGTTAACTTATTTTTCGCTAGTATTCAGTTGTAATATTTAGACATTTTCAACTAGGTTTAAAACCTCATCATTTAAGTGACTGTTAATGTTCTGAAGACGTTTAAGGTGAGTATACAGTGGAGAATATGCCAGTGTTTTTGCAGTTTTTATAGACAAACTTTTTTATGGACAAAATATTGCTTCAATAAAAATATAGTATAGGATTTAATTTTCTTCACGTAGTGATATAAACAGTTCTTGGATATCTGTCAAGGGTTTCCTGTTATTTAATGACATCTTTTTCTCATCATTTAAAAAGTGTGTCATCCAATGCCGTTATGCTCATGACATATTAAACTACTATTGATATAACCATGGGAAAAAAATAAACTCTTTGTTTATACTGCAGCGATATTTTATTTATTTTCGTCAAATAAATGTTTTGTTTTCAAAACTGCAAAAACCCTTACCTTTTCTCACCTTCCATACATCCCTACCTTAACGTCTACAAATACACACCGATTTAAATTATCAAATAAATATGTATTTGAAGTGTTTTAACAACTATAATAGCTAGCTACATAAATAGTATGCATACAGTCAGTATCAACAATAAATCATCTTCAATAAAAAATATGCATCGTTAAATTATTTAAAAGGGTTAAAAAACATCTTTAATTCACCCTCAAAAATTGGGAAACATTGTTAAATCTTCTACAAATGTTAAGAAACATCGTTAAATCACCTACAAAATTTATAAACATCTTTAAAAATTATCCAAAAGCTTAGGAGCAGTGTAAGAACTAGTGATGGACACTATCGAATGAAAACTATCGAATAATTCGATAGTATTAGACTATCCATTCGATTGTGTACAAATCATTTGAATGGAAAGTAAGTATACAAATTCCGTCACGTTGGTGATAATCGATAGTCAACCTTACTGCTTTCAATATTTTACTAGTTCTACTTAAGCTATATTATATATATATATATATATATATATGACATGGGACTGACGTCTTTACTTCCCCTCCGAAGGAAGTTGTGCTACGGATATTTATCACTTGAGAAAAATCCGTTAACCTCGGTTGGGACTAAACCCACGATCATCGGGTTTAGGCGAGCACTTTACCCGAAGACTACCGAGGTCGACAGGCAGAATCTGTGATAGTGAAATTTATTTTAGGCCTGCTTTCTAATAATAACTTTAAAATAAACTAATATTTATCGTAAGAATAGCAAGAAAACATTTTAATCCGTAAGGTCGGTAGGGACGACAATCATTCAGCAAGGAATATCAAGATACTGCTTACCAATAGTAGACTTTAAATTTATAGAAAAAGATTATTTCGAAAGTAGTAAGTTAGTAAGACAGGATGATTATATATGGGACTATATATGGGACTTCAGTCCCATGTCGATTGTGGCATGTAAAATAACTCTGAAAAGTAAGTAAAAATACCTTTCCAGAAAAATTGGTAGGGATTTTCACTCTCGCTCATAGACATTCTCGTCAGTCGGTTCAGAAAGTGCACGTTATATATATATATATATATATATATACATTCAACGTGGGCTAGTAGGTAGATAGCTGATATAATTCGTGTGTCTCTTTTCATCATCCTGGGACCAACCATTATAAAATAACTTCAAAATATGTAAGTGACATGCGAGTGAAGTTTCTAAAACCAATGCAGTCTTCGAGCTTCAGTTCTGTCAGAAGTGTATTTGAATAGTACGAACCATTTTGAAGCACTTTACGAACCACCCCCGTTTTCTTCTTTTCTGTCTCCTTGAACAACTCGTAACAACATACAAAGCACAAGCCATGGCAGCATCTTCAACAGACATCTTTCACTCAACTGAGCTCTGTACGGGAAACAAATGTTTCATCATTGTAGTCTGGACGCGAAACATGTTTCCCATGTTAGCCCACAGTTGGGTATCAGTCGGAAAACAGTTGGGTATCAGTCGGAAAACAGTTGGGTATCAGTCGGAAAACAGTTGGGTATCAGTCGGAAACAGTCGGAAAACAGTTGGGGAACAGTTTGGGAACAGTCAGAAAACAGTTGGGAAACAGTTGGCCAACAATGTTTCCAAGTTCTGACTAAAGCTTAACGGCACTCTCAAGAAGCAATAAAATGGATAAATATAAATTATTGTTTTGAATACTCAGCTTTGTTACAGCTAAAGGCCATGTATGAGTTATGACGAACGCAAGGTTGACTAGCGATCAACAACGGATAAATAGTCAATTTTATTCCAATACAAAATGCTCTTGTTCATTCGATGGTTTGGAAACGATATTTTAAATCATTCAATAGTACCCACTGAGAACACATGCCTCGATGCTCTCCCGTGCAGGACTGGAGTCGCTCGCTCAACAAAAATAAACTAACCTGTTTGTCTGGATTTAGAGAGCTGCTGGAGCCGATAACGCCACTAGGGGTGGTGTTGTGGTTCTGGACAGGAGGGGTCACCAGGTCGAACTCCCGTGAAGTGTTGGAACAAGGGCATAGCGTGCTTATCAGCGAGTTGGTCCTCATGGCCTTTGTGTCTTATGTCTTCTACAACCACATTCATACAATGTGCTCATTGAAGGGCACACACACACATTGTCCTTATTGTATGGAACACAAGTCTCCCGACACTACTACACAGTAGGGGGAACAATTTTTAAATTTGATTGTTTTGTTAAACTAATAGCTATGTAAGTTCCTAACCCAAGTATGGCTTTTAGTGCTTGCCACCAAAATTATATTGAATTCCGAAACACTCAGACATCGCTTTCTTTCGTGCCAAATAAAAATTATATTTCGACGCGATCTCACTTTAAACTAAAATCTCTCCCTCAAAAAAAAAAAAAAAAAAAAAAAAAAGAAAATTAATGTATAACAAAAGGGATTAACAAAATAGAGATAAAATAAAAATAAAATATAAGTCAAATACTAAATTAACTAACTCGTCCTAACACCTACTTTCCAGTTGATCTGCCCCGGGATGTAATCAGTACCCCCTTCCTTCAGGAGTTCATGTTTTCAGAGCCCATGGGCCCCCTGAAAGAAGAGTGCGTCCCCCTATTCGCTACCTGGGGAGGTGCCCTATCAGAGATGGTGCTCCGCCTACTTTCCACAAAACCACATCACTCCAATATCCCACCATTCCCACCGTGACCATACACCCATAAGTTACATTTTGTTCTCGAAGTCCTTTCCACCAGCCGTACATGTAAACTGTCTTGTAGCCCACTCTCTTATCAGGCTGAGAATGGGGGCCCCATCACACCCAGGCCCAACCTGAGTTGTTCCCAATCCCATTATGCCCCACCCGGTTCAGGGTTACTCCCTCTCTCCTCTTAAGGTGCCGGGCCACAGTTTCCGTCGTCCATCCAGGGTAACCCTACCCCGGGAACCAGCAGAGTTGGAAGTCCTATTTCCCTATCCTACTCATTACTTCAGGGACTTAGCCCCATCAAACTATTACCTTAACGTCATAACCTCCCCTAGCTACTCCTCGGTTGTCCTATTTCCAGGCCCATGCTCCCCATACCTGACCCAGTTTACCAGCATCGAATCCGAGCCCCCCTGCCATCCGATGCCGCCGAGTCTGACTCAATTTATCCTTCCGTGTCAGAAGTTGTTTTTCTTCGTCTCAGTACCCGTCTTACTCCGTCAGGTACCCTCTCATCCCTGTGTCTATCCAGCTCCCTCTGCCTAGCTCTAAGTCTTCCCAGGTGGTCTATATAGTCGGTCCGTGCCCTAT
>CABFOV010008576.1:0-22897 GCA_902141375.1 Timema poppense
TATATATATATATATATTGTCCATAAGACAAGTGAACAGTACTTTCGTTGGGTGATGTGAAGATGATAATAATAATTATATTAAGGAAAGGAAACTGTAATGCATCCCATTAATCACATAATAATACGTGTAGTGTCCATTTAATATTACTAGTCAGTCTAAGTTAATTAGATACATGGAAAAGGGTGAGAGAGAGAACGTTATGATCAAAACATATTCCAGGGAGGGGGAGGGAGTTGTGTTACAATCTCAGTAGTTGAATATGTCCAGTTTAATTCATTTGATAATTTTAAAAAGTTGTTCTTGGCGTGAAAATGAAAATTCATTTTGGAATGTGTTGCTTTGAAAGGACTTGTATTCAGCGCTGGGACAAGACAGGTTTAGTTGAGGTAATTGGGTTTGTGATGTCTACGCTTCCTTTTATCCGAGACAAAGCCAGTATGATCAGGACGAATGTTGTTGAGACAGGCTGTATCCAAATAGTCCGAGGATCCTTGACAAGGATATAGTATACTATCTTGTATAATATATTCCTTAAATGCTAGACGTTTTTTCAATTTTGTGAAATAAAATTCACCTAGACCACGCATTTTCCTTTATACTATTTTATTAAATATAACTTATGAAATTCACAATATTAAACAATGTTTTGAGTAACATGGGGAAAACAAAAATCTATATATTTTAGAAGTCCTTGCAGTAACTACTAATATTTATTATTAATTAATATTATTGAACTCTACCAGCACTCCTATAGTTATTTTACAGTAAATAGGTAAACTTTTTGGGTTCTTCAAAATATTTTACGCCCTCTAAAAATACAAGCTCTTCGCCATTTTGGAGGCTCAGTCCATCCCTGGTCTATTTGATAGCATATAATTTACGAACAATTTGAAAGGTACGCTATCCTCAAAAAGTTTATTATTAAAGAAGCATAAAAATAAATGTGTGTTTTAGAAAAATACTCACTCTTCAATACAAAATAATTGTAAATAATTTAATACGTTGTGTGTCAAGAATCATCATAAGGCGCATCAACTTGCGCAACATTCAAATTGAATCCAATTTTGGTATTGCATATTATTTTACCACAGTTATGCTTTGATCGTTATATTATTTTTATTTATTTAAAGTGGCTTATCATATTTTACGTATTATTTTTCTGATTATATTTTAACTGATTCTTTAGCTAGGTCGATAGCACGTGTGCTTACGATGCTAAGGGTCCCAGTTTCGATTCCAGGTAAAGCCGATAATTTAACTTTAGTAAACTGTTATGTATGTCATAGCTAAAGCTAGTTTGTGAGTCGTGTGCTGAGATAATCCTTGTTTTAATAAATTATAAGCGTATAACCCGAACGGGTAGTAAGACGCGGTGCTAAATAATAATAATAATAATAAATTACGTTGTAATCCCCATTGAAAAAAATAAATATTTTATATTTTATGAAATAATGTTGATGTAGGTTCACTTTATAGCTTGCAAAGATATTTTTTTAGGACTCAGAAAAAAATAATACAATTGAAATATTTTAACTGGTACTCTGGACAGGATTCAAGGCCTTAGTGTTGTCCTGTCAAGCGAACAATAGGATTACTGCCGACTGAGTTTCGTGTTCTACAGAGAAACTTCCCCTCTCTCTTGGCTTGAGTAGGTGTGGTGGGGGTTTCCACCCCTATCTTGTAATAAACCTACATTTATGTAACTAATGACCGATTTCTAGCCCAGGGAATAGGTTTACGTGATTTAAAAATACTATATTTGTAAATTACACACAAAACTTAAGATGGTATGTTTATTTTTATATCCAAACATTTTCAATAATGCGTTTTTTGAGTTAATTTTAAAAAGAAGTGCATACAAAAATAATTGTATAATTCAATATCAATTTAGAAAAGTTTCCATACAGTCATAATAAAATTAAAAAAATATATAAATCATTATTGGTTCATCTGGAATTTCGGTCGCAAATCAGTCATTTTTATTGTGCACTAGTAGCTATGCGACCGCACCTTAAATGGTAAAGTTAATTAAAACAGAATTGCTGTCTAAGGTAATTTCTAAACCTTTAAGGAAGAAGTCAATACTGGTCGTAAACTCTGACTTCAGGACTCGATTTAGAAGGTTGCGTTGGAGTTTTTTTTAAAACAACTGTGCTCCAATCCCATTTCCAGGAAAATTCTTGTCTCCTACCCTGAAATTATTTCTCCTTCTTGTTCCATTAAATTGATTAGTGTAGTTTTCTGACTGTCAGAACTGGATCTACAAGATGTTTCACTAGATCTCGGCCCCTGGGTTTCCCTTATAACTTTCAAAATAATGGACGCAATTTAGTGAAATTTTCTACGGACATACCTTGGCGTATGGTAAACATGATGACCTCATAGAAAGTGTTTAAAATGGGCGTCATTAGTAGCAAGCCACGCCTGCACACGCCTCTCCATATTATTAAAGGTATTCACCCACACATCAGGAGTCACAGCCTCCATTTCTTGCAGAATTTGTTCTTGCAGGTCCATGTGAGTCCGTGGTTTGTTGCGATAAGTTTCCCTCTCAGCACGCTTCATAGGGAGAGAGAGATCCATTGGAGTAAGTTCAGGTGACCTCGGCGGTTAAAGTCCCTTAGAAATGACACGATCTTCAAATAAGGAAACAATTTCAGCCATGCTGACATAGAAGGTGTGGCAGGTGGCATCACCCTGCTGAAAATAGCCAGTACGGAGTTCTTCATCGTCCAACTGATTCACAAACACATGGAAGATGTTCATGTAAACTGCGGTATCAATCGCTGTATGTAAGAAGACGGGGCCAAATAATGCGGCGCCATGACAAAGCACGACACGCCACAACTTTTTTCATAATGAAGAGGTGTCTCACGCAAGATGTGAGGATTTCCCCTAGCCCACGTATGGGCATTATGTGAATTGACGAACCCACATAGGTGGAACCACGTCTCGTCTGAGAACCACGCGTAGTCCTGTATTACCGGATGTGCGTTGAAAATTGCTGGAATCAATGACAGTAATTGAGTCTCTTCTGTTTGTCAGGAGGCTTCAATTGATGCGTAACAATGACACAATAGGCATGCAGCTTTGGTTTTTTGGATCCTCGTTGAAATGTGCTTGTGATATCCTGCGACAGTTTACGTAAGGACTTTTGTGGGGAGGCCAGCAGTATGTTTTTAACTTCTTTCGCCGTTGTTTCTGGCAGTTCCAGACGTCCTCCTTCGTGGACATCCGACAATGTCTCCATGGTTTCCGATTTATTCACCAGATACTTAATGAAGGATTTTGCCGGTGGTTTTTGAACCCCAAACTGCGCCTCAAATTGTCTTTGGCACACCTTTATTGACGCAGTTTTCCAATACGTGAGGACAATAAACACGTTCTGTTCCACTGTGTACCGCTTCATACTCTTATTGTTGAGACAACGGCACCGCCAGATGCGTCACACCAAATGTTGAGGATGAAACACATCTGTTTACTTTTGAGATTACAGTTTATTTTATCCTTTTAACACTGACATTAACATAAACAAATAGCATCCAAATTCTCCTCTTTCTTTGGCCCGTACATCCCTTGCGCATTGCAAGCGAGCCGTTCTTTATCTGTCCCACAAGTGACGGACCAGCTCCCCGCCACCTCGCTCGGCGGCGCTCTAGCGGCAGGTATCAGTAACTTCAGCCTGCGCCGGACAATTGCGCCGAAGAACGAAAAGTGGCGGTGAGGGGTAGTCCCAATACCGTCACAAGGACAGTGAGAACGTAATCGGTCTTTATTTCACGCAGGCACCAAATATGGACTAGAGATTAGCGCCGTCCCACGTGTCCTTCCGTCGCCATGCTTCTCATACACCAAAGTATGTCCGTAGCAGATTTCACTGAGTTGAGTCCATTATTTTGAAAGTTTTAAGGGAAACTCAGGGGACGAGAGGGAGTGAAGCACCCTGTATAACATATCACAAGCTAAACTTAAGGGAATTAAATACTTTTTATAGCAAAATGAGTTTACATTATTAGCAATCCACACGAATATTTTTAATTAGCTTCAACACTGAATCCGAATGGTAGGGATGTGCAATGCTAACTTTTTTAATGTGAAGCTAAATCAAAACGAAGCTTAGAATATGCGAAGAAAATTAGAAGTTGAGGTTAAAGGTAACGTTTTTGTTACTTACTCTATCGCATTAGGAACTCGGAAGTTCACTGCCGCATTTACAAGTAAGTCACTTATCCCTTTCTTGAACTAGTTATATCCAGTCCACCTCATTACAACCTATCCCTTTCTTGAAATAGTTATATCCAGTCCACCTCATTACAACCTATCCCTTTATTGAAATAGTTATATTCAGTCTAGCTTGAACTAATCCTATACAGTTCATCCCATTAAACTCTATCCCTATCTTGAGCTACTTCTATCCGTTCCACCTCATCACATCCTATCCCTAACTTGAGTTAGCTCTATCCATTCCACCTCATTATACCCTATCCCTATCTTGAGCTAGTTTTATCCAATTCACCCCATTACACTATATCCCTATCTTGAACTAATTCTATCCAGGTCACCTAATTACACTCTATCCCTAACTTGAACTAATTCTATTAAGTTCATCCTATTAAACTCTATCCCTATCTTGAGCTAATTCTATCCATTCCACATCATTACACCCTATCTCTTTCAGGTTCATTCTAATGGTATCCTATCATCTACGTCTAGATCTTCCCGATGGTTTCTTCCCATAGGGTTTGCCAACCAATACCCTGAACAATGTTCTAGATCCTCCCATTAACACTGCATGTCCTGATCACCGTAATTTACGAGTCTTGAATATCCTATTAATGTCTTATGATGAGTTAAGGGTATGTAACTCATCATTATGTAACCTTCTTCCCTACCCAGTAGCCACATCCCTTTTTTGATCAAATATCTTCCCAAACACCTGGTCTTTGAACACCCTAAATTGGTTTTCGTTATGTAAGGTAACATACCACATTTCACAACCATACATAATACTACCATTAATTTTTAAACTATCCATTAATTGCATCAAGGTAAAGAGAAAGCTTTATGGGGGGAAAAGCACATCAACTATCATGTTTGACATATCTGAATCTATCTATTCTTGCATTATAGATGTTATTTAATCATTTGTTGGTGCTAAAATACTGTTTAATAGCGGTCCTAAGTGTTTAAATATAATATTTAATTAGATGTTTCAAGTCTGTTCATTATATATTTAAGCTTTCTTCTTCTTTCAAAACATTTTGAAGATGCTAAGTTTATCGTGGGTGTTGAAGTCGAATCGAAGGAGATTTGTACTTATTCAGACATTTTAAATCTTCGCACATCTATACTTTTATGGTATAAACAATTTAAAAAATATTGTAGAGATTTTATATTCTTAGTTTTTCTACTTTTCATAAATAATATTAAATAATCTTCGTGCTTTAAAGTATTAAAACTATTAGATACAATTTTCAAAACGTTAGATCATTTCTTAAATTATGATGCTCTGTTAGCAATAGACTTCAAAATATGTTTTAAATGAAAAGTAAAGATAAATGCAACATAAATTAACAATTTATACTACATATTATAAGAGATTAAGCAAAAACATTTTCATAGAATTCGTCCTTTGAGGTTATTTTATAGTAATATCTTCTGTTAAATTCTCTAAAACGTACATATACTTCTGTTATTTAAGTATATTCGTATGTACAGTACATACTCATTAAACCAACACATGAAAAGTTAATAGTGCAATATACAGGGTTACCTAGAGTCCGACTTTTTATGTAATAATAAAATGTTTTAATCCTGCCAGCTAGAAATGTGAAAAGCGAAATATCGGTTAGTTAGGTTATTTATGACTGTACTTTCAGTTTTAATTTTTTAAATGTTTAAATATTTTACTGAGTTCTACATATTTTAGAAGATTTTACATAACATAACATTTTTTTTATCGTGGTATTATTTTTATGAGTTTCTCGGGGAAATTACTTTTAAATGATTTGTCATTAATTTTCAGGCAAAATATACTTTTATAAAGGAATATATCCAGTGAAGGGATGGCAGTGAGCAAAGTCTAGGTCTGGTACGCTGACTCGTCAGATAGGATAACAGTTACCGTAACTTGGTTTGTGTCTGACGTGGAGGGGAGAGAGTCAAGGCCGGTTCACACAAATCGTTAAACTAAGCTAAGCTAAGATTTGTTCTGCTAACGCTTTAGAAAAATAGCGTACTATGTATTTAAATGTGTTGGTTCACACAGAAAGCTATGATAAGATAAGTTAAGCTATGCCTTGCTACGCCGCGCTATGTTTTCTCCGATTGCTGGCCGGGCAATTTTTCCATCTCTCATATTGAGCCATCTTACGTTGCGCATGCGCGTAACGCAACTTGGGCTGCGTGTTGAACCGACGTAGTGCTGGTTTGGTGAAAATAACTAAAAAAGTGTTGACGTTTTGTTTTCAGTTTGTTTCGCGTGTATTTAAGTAATATTATATTTAAGTTGTATATTTAATAAATGTATTTATATTAAAATGGAAGCATTAATTGAACAAGTCAAACCTCTACTTCCTAAATTTTCTTTATCTTCCAAAACAGCTGCTAAGAGCAGCATCTTTTCTTCCTCAGTATTATCATCTGAGCTCAAACAAGACATTTTGGAGGACACCGTCATAACTAAACTTCACTGGAGCAGACCAGAAAGAAACAACACTGAATTCTGGAGGGAAAAAAAGGGACCATTGCTTAGTTTAGCTTAGCAATGATTGTGAAACCAAATTGACAAAGTCTTATGCCCGCCGCACATTGGACGCAGGGCAGGCGCAGAAGAGGGACAGGCGAGGAAGAGGAAAATCTCTAATACACGTGTTCTTGTGGGTTACCGCACATTGGACAGAGTGCAAGGATAATTCTTTCACGGCTCTCTCTGGTTGTAGTAGACGTACAGTTTTCCTGTGTCCTCTGCGCCTCTGTCACGTAGTTTTTGTGTATTTTGATGGAATATCTTATTCAATTAGTTCAAGAATATTCAGTATTATATTAAACAAGCAATCCAGACTACATGAGGACGAAGCTGAAATATGAGCTATGAGGAAAGATTGCTATTGAACTGAATTACTCAAACGGTAAGTGTAATATTCTAGAATTTTGTAGTTGGTGAAATTAATCTACAGTAGTTTGTATAATCCATTAGAAGAATTAGATTTTACTAGACACTGCGCATAAAGTAAATACCAATTTTCGTCTTTTCATTTTTTTTTTCTTTTACAAAGAGAGTATAGTAAATTTAAATTATTTAATTCAGAGTCTGACTCGGAATCCAAATCTATCAGAAGTTCCTCTAATTCACACGTCTTATCACGGCTTGTACCACTGTGTGAAAGCTCCCTGAATCGCTTCAAATCTGCGGTGCCTTGCAGAAACCTATTCCTGTGCTATGCCTGCCCTGTGTCTTTGCTGCGCCTACCCTCTGTCCAATGTACGGCGGGCCTTAGTAGAGGACAGGGCAGCATAGCTTAGCACTCTGTGTGTATCGGCCTTTAGGCATTGAAAGAAAGTGGATTCAACAGCACGTCTCTCTTGTGGCGTGTTAGTTTGTAAACACAAATCAATGATAATACTTCTTGGATCTAATTATCTAACTTTCCATGGTTTTTTGGTCGGGAGAAGAAATTTTTGAAGTTATTGGAGCTTTTCATTTGCTGTTGAAATGCAGAGCCACGGGAACCAAAGGTTATCTTCAAGAATTTGTATTGTTTTGCAATTTTATTTTCGGAAACTTTTTGTTCAAGAATAGAAGCATGTTAATTAAGTTATACTTTTTATATACACACAGTCACATATCTTCTATAATTTTAACAGTGATAAAATATAAATAATTTTGACATTTTTCAATAGAAAACTGCCGGCTGCATAACAAAAAATAAGAAAATGTAATACCTAATAAACATTGATACATTATCTTAGAAGGGGTGTTGAAAATATTACTATAATAATTTCACTCATTCTCGAGAAAGCTGATATCTCCAAACGTATGAATTTTCCGCAAGACCTGTCTGGTAGCTAGCGCCATCTACTGTTTCCGTGATCAATCTGTTCTTGTTGGCGCGGAACAATACTTTGGACGGTTGTGAGGCCACGCCTATCCTTTCACCCTCCCGCCCACCATCCTCCAAAACAGGCTTTAGACAGGGCCCAGCGCCTTAAAAACCAGCAAGGCAAAGAACAGATGATGAAAACGGAACCCAAAATCAATAAAGGAATTGTAACTTTAGGTATGCTACAATAATAAGGCACCTAGAATGGTTTTTGAGAAGTAAACAAGACCAACCATGTCCATATGTGAAAGTGTAATATTAATACTTCCTAATATGTAGATATCAACAATTTAACCTAAACCAAAGGAAAAAAATTCTAGAAAACTGACATTTGATTTTAAAATATTTGGGGTGGTCTGATGTTCACTTTTTACAAAGAGCCCCGGTAACAGTGAAGGTTTTATGAAAAGTTTATTATGCTTGGTTTATTTTTAAAATCAATTATATTTGAAGTCTTTAATAAATGGAAACTTAGTTTGAATGAGATATCTAAGAAATGATTGTGGATAAACTCTCATGTACAGAGTCAACATTGAATGGGTGCTGAAGGAATGCAGGTTCAAAGGGAACCCAAAAGGTCCATGTGAAAGAAGTGTCTTACGTTGGTTTGGGCATGATGAGAGGATTAGTAAGGATCGATTGAAGAAACAAATATATTAAGGTAAACGGTATGGATCAAGTGGGACGTGGTTAAATGTTTTAGATGAATATGTGAAGAAGAGAAACATCAATATTTTTAAGAATAAAAGTGCATGGATGACTTGGTGTATAGATGTAGTTGAAGCGAAGGTTGTATGGACGTGTGGACAAAGTTAGTGAGGATGGATTAAGAATGAAGTTGTTTTTTGAGCTACACTCCCAGTTTATTGCCTACCCCGTAAGGGAATGCCGTGATTATGTATGTATGTATGTATGTATGTATGTATGTATGTATGTATGAATGAATGTATGTATGTATGTATGTATGTATGTACTTATATGATGTGAAACAAACTAATAATATATATCTCGTTAAAAATTAGTTGTACATCTATATATTTGAAAAAATATTTTTCTTTTACATTTCTCAGAAACTTATAGCCATAAAATTAGATTTAGTTTCAAATATATATGTATTTATCAACATGGGGAGAAAAAGTTTTTTTAATGTGCCGTATTTTCTCAATATTACAAACTTTACCACATATTTTATATATTTTGTACATTTTACGTACAAATTTTTATATAAAAATCTTGGATCTATACATTATTTGTTCTCGTCAGCTCCCTTTGGTTTTATTATATTGCGTTGGAAAAATTGAGATGATATCGAAACAAAATGTATTGTTTGATAAAAACTGGGAAACGTGTTTTGTATGAATATAAAATAAATGTTTCAACAAGAATACCTGCATACGGTTCACTTTAAATGTGATATTCCGATGAATACTATTTCTCAATTTTTTGTGAAATTAGGTGCAGCTTGGCTTTCAAGAATTTATTTTGGAACCTATTTTATTTCTGATACATTTAAACTAGTTATTAAACTAATAAATCAGTCCAACAAGAGTTTTACAGATATCTCTTTAGTCATTAATAATTAAATATAATACAGATGATTTTAAAATTAAAGTCAATAAAGCTCTTATAAAGCACAATTTAATTAAATCGTGTGGCTTGAAGATATTATTTACTTTTAAAAGTTTTAAACAAATGAATATCTACCCCAAATGAGTAGATTTATGTAGTATTTACGGAAATATCGGTATGGAGGTGACCATATTTCCCCTGGACAAGGAAAGTGAACCCGGGTCCCGTGCTCAGATCAACTAATTAAAATTAATTTCCAAACAAAATTATACAAATAATTAAAATATAAATACAAGCAATGTTTAAATTTTTAATACATTTGTCATTATGTTTTCAACTCAATACTTGTATATCAATGAAAACTCAATTAAAATAATGATAATATTAAAGTAATTAAAAATTACTTTAATTTTAATGTTTATCTAACAACAATTTTAATTATTTTAAAATGAAAACAATATGTTAATGAATTAAAGAGTTCTTTTATACATTTTTTTCCTCAATACATCTATTTTGTATTGTTAAAATAAATAAATTTGTAAAATGTGCTGTGGACACTGATTCACGTCTTAGAGAAACTACTTAGTACGCCAATGGACTGATTACTTAGCTATACACTCGCTTTTGCTTCAATAAAATATAACTTTTCTACTAATTTCCACCAATAATCTACTTGTCCTTAACCGTGCGGCTGTTGCCCGACTAAGAATATCCAAATTGATAGAAGCGTCAAGCTAGGTCATCAGAGAAAGAGCTGAATTATTGTTTGAGTACCAAGTCACTTTCGTGACTCTTAACCTCGTGAATGAAATTATTTACCTGATGAAGTGATATTAATGAAATTTTGCTGTAAGGAATTACATGGTATAATTAATTAGCACTATGAGGTGAAATTGGTGATCGTGAGTGATTATGCTGGGTCTCGGGTATGGGGAGGATTTTAATTTTCTTGGGATAGGGTATTATGGTGAGTTGTGGGTGATTTGTGAGAGTCGCTTTCCGGGAAATGGGTCGGTAGGATTTTGACTGTTCTTAGGATTTGGTTTTAAGCGGATGATTAAATTTCCATTCACCATCTGGGGCTGACCCCGGCGCCAGTATTATCCTCTGGCTAGTAGAGAACCTAGCCGGTTATCCCAGTGGCGTCCGGCCGTGACTAAGCTAGTGATGGCATGAAATGAGCGATTTGTGTGTGAAGGTCTAATCAGGGATGGGTCCCGCTCTGGCGTAGTTGTTTGTCATGTGTGGGTTAATTAAATCTACAACTATGATAAGTCTAGGATTGTTTTTTTTAACTTGTCCTTAAAATTACATCGGTGTAATCTTCAGTGACTTTGAATAGGACATGGGTGACCTGGTGGTCTAGGGGTAAGGTGTCAGACTTCTGTGCTGGCGGCCGGGGTTCAATCCTCGGTCCCAGTACAGATTTATCTGATTACCAAACCCTTCCTTCACCTCTGACAAGATATCTTGTGAATGTGGGGAATACCAGGCCTCCACCGTGGTTCGGATTCCACGTTAAACTGTAGATCCTCCATTTCATCTCAAAATCACCCTATCATTACACATTAGCATAAGTGCGTATAACCCGAACTGGAATAATAATAATAATAATAATAATAATGATTATTATTATAGGACATGTATTCTGAGGAATAGTTAATTCAGGTAACTTTTAGCACATCATCTAAAAAAAAATATATTTCCTTGAAATAGATCTAGCTACAGTACATTAGATATATCTAAAAAAAATATCACAATTTCATCTTAAGACACATTTTTCAAATATATCCCACCGAATTATCAAGAAATATTTTAAATATCTTATATATTTATAAAATATTCCCAGTCATATAAATTACACTTTAATATAATACAGAATACATTTCCAAACCTAGTGGAGATTTGAGTTTTAAACATTTGTGTGGCTAATATAAACATTTACAGCATTGCATCAGTAAATAAATATTGTTTTGAAATTGAATAGAATGATCAATATTTATTTTATGATTAGCAAACCATGTGACAGAGATAAAACCAACAAACAATCTACGAATCTAAATTGCTGTAATAAAATAAATACAGATTCTTCTTTTAAAGTTTTAATTTTCAATCTATATGTTTTTACCTAAAATGTTCGGAACAAGCTTTATCATAAAACAGGGATATCTAAAGTAACTTATAGGTAGTAATTCATCAAATATTTAGACGTAAAATTGTGACAATATAAAATAGGGTCTAACTTCTTTATCTTTGAATTATTTATGAACACTAAGTTTACTAAAATGTATAGATGTAAATTAAGGTGTTACTAAATAAGAAGTTCTAAAGTAATAATACATTACTGAATAATGGTGATGATTTTAGGAACACCATATAGTAATCAGTAGAAAATAATATGATAAAGATGATTATAATATAATCAGTTCACACCAACTTCCCCAAATATTCAAGGGACCTATATTGTCCAAGACACAAAACAAACATGAGAAACGAATGAAAACCATATAGGTATACCACCACCAATTTTCACTCGGCCTAAGGTATCACGCTCGCAATAGACTGGGAGATTGAGGTTCAAATCCTTGAAGGGTGTAATAAGGGTGTTATTTCCTAAAGGATTGTCCCCTCTCCCTCTACACAGATGCGGCCGCACTTTCTCTTAATTCAACTATCCTCATCCCTACCACATTAGCGTGGTTAGTGCATATGAGTATTATCCGAATAGTTAGTAAGATTCGGTGCTATATATATATCTTCCCTTTCCTCTCATACCCCCACGTCACCATATCCGTTCGGGATGTACTTATTGCGTATTAATAATAATATTTAGCACCGCGTCTTACTACCCGTTCGGGCTATACGCTTTAAGTACTAATTACGCTAATGGATTAGGAATTGGGAAGGTTGAATTAGAGGAAGTGAACCCACATTTGCGTGGAGGGAGAGTGGAAAACCATTTAGGAAAAACCACCCCCAGTTCACCCGACCGAGATTCGAACCTCGATCTCCCCGTCCTCAGCGGTCGAGCTCAACATGATAAGCGCGTTAGGCAACTACGCCACCGAGGTGGGTTATTGCATATTAATTATGCTAATGGGGTAGGGAAAATTAAGGTATAATTGAGAGAAAATGCTCTCCGGTTTGAATGGATGGAGAGTCAAAAAACATTTAGGAAAATACACTTACAGTAGCATATTAGTTGGGTTTTTTTAGCACCGCATCTTAATACCCTTTTGGGTTAAACGATTATGTACTAATTACGCTAATTGCTTTATGGATTAGGAGTGTTATATTTAGAGGAAGTGTACCTGTATTTTCTGGGATTTGGAACGTAAAACATTTTTTTAACCACCCGCAGTACACCAACAGAGATTAGAACCTCTGTCTCTCCGTCTTCGGAAGTCTGGTCTACTGAGAAAGTAGTGGTTTAGACATTGCGGCCACCGAAGCGGATATCATATTAGTTGAGATTCGCACTTCAATCTCCTTGTCATCAAAAAACCGCACTATATAAACCTGTCATGTAATCATCACTACCATCGACACATGTGGTGATTATTATTTAAGGGGTGTGTGAAGTCCGCTATTTAATTTCGAAGCGAAATCAAATCAAATAATATGAAATATTCTAGAAACAGAATCTATATTAAAAAGATTTTTAAAAAAAAGGTTTAACGTTGGATATAAACTATATAAATAAGTATAAATATATATTTACAAAGGCTATATTTCAAACATAATTAATATATTTCTTCTTAAAATATAAAATTAAGCTACTATATCACAAAATGTAATTTAATTATTTTAGATTTTTCTATACGAACATTAATTTGTGTTGTAAATAACAGCAAAAATTTAATTTTAAATGTGTGTTTTAACTTTTATTTTCTGCAAAGCTTCGTAATTGACTAATACAGAAATTTACTTTCGAATCGCGGTTGAATATATTTAGTTTATTTTCATTTATTTAGAGCCACATCTTACTATCCGTATGAGTTGTACGCTTATGTACTCATTACGCTAATTGTTAGGAATTGAGAAGGGTGAATTTAGAGCAAGTGAACCCGCATTTGCGTGATGGGAGAGTGGAAAATCATTTAGGAATAACCACCCCTAGTTGAACCTCGATCTCCCCGTCCTCACCAGTCTAGCTTAACAAGAAACTAGCTCCTTAACTAACTATGCCACCGAGGCGGGTTATTTAGTTATTTAGCGAATGATTAACTTTCAGAAAAGACAGAAATTATAGTGAACAGACTCTACCTATACTCGTGCAAAAATATTAAGAGTTAATTAAATTTTATATTTAAAGGAGAATAAAATACTTACTAGAGAAATGTATGGACATAAAATGGAAACATATTATTTAAGTTAGCCCAGTGTGTTCCTAAAGTGATTTTTGGTTGAGTAATTCATCACCTATCTCACTTGAAAGATGGTCCTTTTAAGATCCAGAGCTACAGCGAGGATGCATCTGTAGCAGTTGAGCGCATGGACTAGAGTAATAAGAATATCATAAAGGAATGTTATTTTCACCGGCTTGTATTGTAGTCGGTGTCCCCACCAAGTACGTCAAAAAGTTAATTTGGTTTCCCTGACTGATAATTCTACCTTCGTTCTAAGCCTTTCACTATAGTTCTTAATGTATTTACAGTATATTTAGGATTATTTCTTAAGTTTGAATATTATCGAAAGACATAGGAAAAACCCTGTTTCTTTCGGTGACATCCTAAGTTTAGAAATAACAGGGAGATTCCTGTTTCTTTCGACAACACCCAAACATTAAAAATAGCAGACGAGTTCTTGTTTATTTATATAACACCCAAACTTTAAAAATGACAGGGGGATTCCTGTTTCTTTCGATAACACCCAAACTTTAAAAATAATAAGGGTAGTCTTGTTTCTTTCGATAACATCATTACTTTAAAAATGATAATAAATATTATGTAAATACATTAAGAACTATAGTGAAAGGCTTAGAATGAAGGTAGAATTATCAGTCGGGGAAACCAAATTAACTTTTTGACGTACTTGGTGGGGATACTGACTACAATACAAGCCGCGGAAATAACATTTCTTTATTATATTCTTCGAATTCGAGTCAAAGCGTTCAACTGCTTCATAGCCTCCAGAATGATAGATGATTCGTGGCACGTAGCCTATATATATTCCCCCCATACCATCCTCGACGATATAAAAGCCCAAACGTAACCACCTAAATAAACTTTCTGGGGGAAAAAACCCCTAAAGGCTCTGCCGGTTCTAATTACTTTCCTCTTACTTTTGTTAGAAATGGTTTATTTTGTTCTCGGTGTACGTTAGTTCTCACAACACCCGTTTACCTTGGAGATAGTTTGAGCGTGCTCGTTCCAAAACCGGGAAGAAGGTGTAGCCGAGTGCTTAGAACATCTGACTCTCAGCTAGTAGCTCAGAAGTTTGACCCTGAGGAGGGTATACATCCTCTATTAATATTAACTATGATGCCGTTCTTAAAACATTCACTTTACCTCATCGTGTTTCTTTGATCTATCTAGTTTAATGTTGATGGCTTAGTATATGTTGCATTTTGTTTTTTATTCCATAGCGAGAAAAAGAGAAAAATTTAAAGTTTTAAAATAAAAGAGGATGTATGACTTGGTGTATGGATGTTGTTGAAGCAAAGGGAGTATGCGAGGATAGGGAAGTGTAGATAAAGTTACGAGGAAGGATCAAGTATGGAGATGATGTATTTTGAACCGTGTGCACAGTTTCTTGCTTACCACGTAAAAGAACTGCGTGATTATTTATGTATGTATGTATGTATGTATGTATGTATGTATGTATGTATGTATGTATGTATGTATGTATGTATGCATGTATGTACGCATGCATATGTGTGTGGGTGTGTGTGTATGCATTCCTATGTATGTATTTTCTTATAATGGTATGTTTCATAGTCTGGCTCTACCAACCAAGCTTATAAATTCTGGTTTCCTTTGAGGTAAAATAAATACAACTACTAGATGGCTATTGAGTGGGCTAGCTGGACTAAAATACGTCGGAGAGAAGGAATAAATTAAAGTTTCGAGACCAGTGGGTGTGCTTGGGAACGCTTTCTTGATGATGTTATGTTAATATTTAGTGAAATTACCTTACCTACAACAATGGTATGTTCAAATTCCCTACAAGTCTTAGAGTTGAAGAAAAATACATAGAATTTAACACGAACAATTTAAATAAATTAGACCACTGAATGAACTGTACTAGTTTAAACCACAATAAAAAAACAATTATTGAAACTTTGGTGGGTTATTATTATAACAGTAGTATTTCATTGTTTCCACACCCTAATCATACCTATACACGTACTTTACTAATCACAATTCTAATCTTATAAATTAACATAAAATATATTTTATTACATCTATTTTTGAATAAAAAAACCCCTCATTATATGGTTTTATTAGGGAATTCATTGAATATAATACCAGAGTGAAAAAGTATGGTATAAACATATATATTATTATTTAGGTTTTGAGTGAAACAAACAAAATATTTAGTATTGTTTACCAAAAAAACAATAGTTGTATTAATAAGTTTTACATTACTAATAAATATTAATTATTGATGTTCTAGAAGAGATACAGTGTGTGAATTAATTTAGTTTGTCTTTTTTGAAAGTTTTAAATAAATCCTGGATTCTTGATGAGAAATAGAGAGAGAGAATAGTCATTTATAGTTAAAGATTTGGCTGGATCTCACCAAGAAAATATGTCCGTGTGAGAACAGCAAAAATGTCTGAAATCGGTTTTTTCTTCTGAATTTCACTTACTTCACAATTTTAGGAAATCAACAATCTCTAGTTCTTTCCCAGACGCTCAGCTTTCTATTGATGGTTTTTATTGGATACTTTTAAACTGGGTTTCCACTTTTAAAACAAATTTGATCAGGAACTACACAGATTTGGTTCCATGTTTTAAGGGATCTTAAGAAGGAAGATCTTACTTTTCTTCAAACAATGTACTGTTACACCCTCTCTACGACTCGTTATTACCCCGACCATTATAAGGTAATAAAGGGAGAGGATATAAACTAACATACAAAAATATATATTATTATTTAGGTTTTGAGTGAAACAAACAAAATATTTAGTATTGTTTACCAAAAAAACAATAGTTGTATTAATAATTTTACATTACTAATAAATATTAATTATTGATGTTCTAGAAGAGATACATTGTGTGAATTAATTTAGTTTGTCTTTTTTGAAAGTTTTAAATAAATCCTGGATTCTTGATGAGAAAGAGAGAGAGAGAGAATAATTATTTATAGTTAAAGATTTGGCTGGATCTCACTAAGAAAATATGTCCGTGTTGGAAAAGCCAAAATGTCTGAAATTTGTTTTTTCTTCTGAATTTCACTTACTTCATAATTTTAGGAAAATCAACAATCTATAGTTCTTTCCCAGACGCTCAGCTTTCTATTGATGGTTTTTATTGCATACTTTTAAACTGGGTTTCAACTTTTAAAACAAATTTGATCAGGAACTACACATATTTGGTTCCATGTTTTAAGGGATCTTAAGAAGGAAGATCTTACTTTTCTTCAAACAATGTACCAAGAATCAAATTTTTAAAAAAACGTTATTTTCTTCAAGTCACTAGAGAATATTCATACACCATAATAAAGGTAAGAATGTTGGCCACAAAATACGAATGAATATTACATAAAATGAAATTTAATATAAAGTTGAAAATATATAGCAATGAATATGAAAAATGTTTCAAAAATAATTAAAATGTTTAATTTCATATGTCAGATTTGAAAGGCGTGCTAGCTTAGAAACCCCTATCTGTTCTCACTTATTTTATCTTCTCCTTCCTTACGAGGCACGCTATTCACTTGTCACAAGTCCAGCTGATATCTTGGATAATGATGGCCAACTAAGAAAATAAATAGTCAACAAACTTCTCAGAATGATAAATGTGCTCAATAAAGAGGTAAGTGTTCATCTATAGCTCAAAAAAATTTGTAATTTTAATTTATTTCAAACAATTCTAGACAATCGTCCCTCCATATTATTGTGGATGGACATAAATTATATTTGTTATACACGACCAAATAGCGTATTAAGCAGCGGATGAACTTTGAAACACATTTTATTTTCTTCAAGTCACTAGAGAATATTCATACACCATAATAAAGGTAAGAATGTTGGCCACAAAATACGGATGAATATAACATAAAATGAAATTCAATATAAAGTTGAAAATATATAGCAATGAATATGAAAAATGTTTCAAAAAGTATTAAAATGTTTACTTTCATAGGTCAGAATTGAAAGGCGTGCTAGCTTAGAAACCCCTTTCTGTTCTCACTTATTTTATCTTCTCCTTCCTTACGAGGCACGCAATTCACTTGTCACAAGTCCAGCTGATATCTTGGGTAATGATGGCCGACTACGAAAATAAATAGTCAACAAACTTCTTAGAAAGATAAATGTGCTCAATAAAGAGGTAAGTGTTCATCTATAGCTCAAAAAATTTGTAATTTTAATTTATTTTAAACAATTCTAGACAATCGTCCCTCCATAGTATTGTGGATGGACATAAATTATATTTGTTATACACGACCAAATAGCGTATTAAGCAGCGGATGAACTTTGAAACACATTTTAAACTCACACAAAATAAATAATAAATTGTAAAATATTATACAAATTAGAAAAATATAAGGAAATATAATATAGGGTGGCAAATCATATTACACTGTTAAGCCAACAATATAGGACCTGAACTTAATACCGTAATAACAACCAACAAAGTGCTTACCAAATATGGACGGCATCAGTGGTAGCATGAACTCAACAAACAAAGATCCCAAAATACGCAACTCTAAAATATATAATAAATTGTAACAGGGATAAAACAAATATAATTTAAAAAAAATGATAAGTGGATTAATGTTTTTGTAATTAAGTTGTTAATGTTTTCCAACTTCAAAATCCTACCTGTGAGTACCCGTCTATATGCAAGTCTAGTATTATAAATAAATTATAAAATATAATAGTTTCTAAATATCAATAATTAATAAGAGAGTACATAAAAATATAATGTATGTGTCCTTCATGGGTTAAATATTAGCTAATCAATAAAATTACAAAATTCAGTTAAGGAAAATAGTTAATATGAGTTTTATATGGCATTTCTTTAAAATAACAATAGAGAAGAAGTAGTAATTAATTTTCTAATTATTGATAGCGTTGATTTTCTGAGTTAAAGAGTTTGATACAATCTCATCCATTGATATTATCCAAAATTAATATACCCATGTGCCAATTTTGCCCATTTTGATTGCTTCATAAAACTTTAATTTCTACTCAACGATAGAAATCACATATAATGCCGCACTGGTGAGTAGTCTTGCTATTTACACAAGTATAATTTACTTTATTAAAATTATTTATTTAAAATTTTACAATATTCCGTGCACAAACACAGATACTTACCACATTCATGGACATTGTTAAAAAAAAAAAGAGTCTTGGTTTCTACTTTCTCTCAACACCTTGGAGATAAAGTATTGTGGTCTTCAAAAAAAATCTAACCCGAGATTTTTATGAATANGTTTCTACTTTCTCTCAACACCTTGGAGATAAAGTATTGTCGTCGTCAAAAAAAACCTAACCCGAGATTTTGATGAATATTGACGTTTAACGGCCCCCTGAAACAAAAAAAATATTGTTTTTTGCAATTCCAACTGTCTGTTTGCCCGTCTGTCTATCTGTACCTCGGGTAGAGCCAAAATTACTATACCAATTGGGCTAAAACTTGGTATCTGGGGTGATCATAACGTTTCCCCTACCCCCGTGTTTTTAAAAAAATTAGACATCTAACCCTAAAATTAAGGGTAGCTTACCGAAAGCCAAAAAGATAAAATATCGATTTTCTCAAAATTCACTCCAACGATATTGATTAAATTTTATATATAGACACTGTCAATAATTATAAATAAGATGGCAATTTTCATTGTCCTATGAAAATGATTTTAAGGGTACTTTAAATGGGGGAAATTTTCCTATT
Organism: Timema poppense; assembly: GCA_902141375.1. Lineage (NCBI taxonomy): Eukaryota > Metazoa > Arthropoda > Insecta > Phasmatodea > Timematidae > Timema > Timema poppense. Next base: position 19,739 of record CABFOV010008576.1, read on the forward strand.
TTATTCATTTATCCACAGCTATTTGAGATATGAAAATAATTTATCACCGTAAAGTTGTAGTACTTTTAAAGATATACATCTTTTATTTGAAATACATATTTTATAAAATCAATAATTTCTTAGTAATAAGCAAATATATATATATATATATATATACATTTTTTAATTCAGGTCTTTGAAAAAGAATTCGATTCTTATGCTATTTGGTGGACAAAGATGTTTCTCTTTTCTCAATTCTTTTGTAACAATGTTTCTAGTTCCTGATTCCATGGAGTAAGTAACATTGTTTATTATTTTATTTATGAAATTCGGTGTAATGTTTCTTAAACAATGTATAGTTCTATTATTTATTTTCACAAATCCTGCGAGTTTTTATTAGCGTCTATTTTAAGATATAATCGAGAGAAATTATGTGCGGTAGCCATACTATTTATTTTAACAAAGTTGTTCCAAACAAAACATTAATTTTCCTCCAAGGAGATCATTTATTTCCAACCTCACATTTAAAAGGTACATATACAATTAATTCACGGGAACAAGGTTTGTTTACAATAAGAATATAGGGGAAGGTAAAAATAATATCAGACCTAGTGACGGGGAGGTTGGGGAACGATTCCTGATCGGGTTAACTGAAATGTTGATTTTACCAAATGATTTAACATCCTTTCTCCATACATATACAGGTATATTTAATTAAATTTCTACCTTTTATAATTACTACTCCACTAGTTTAATTAAATGCGTACAACCCGGGTGGGTAGTAAGACCTGGGGCGACTAGTGCTATTAACGATTTAAGGCAAGCAGCAAGAAAGAGTAGATTATCTTATAAGAAATGCCCTAACATTATAACATTTTTTTACATGCATTACCTTTTCCAGCTAGTGGCCTGGGTCAGTTTTGTATTCAAGGCATGTTATTTTACACTACAGGCTTGCCAAGCCTATCGTAGCTTCTTATATCTTATAATTTAACTTGAGACTAGGACAGGCACAACATCCAGTCCCCGGCCGTCAATTTATCAACGTGAAAGTGTAAACCCATATTTTCATCAAAAACAAATTTCCAGACATGGCGAGAAGTGAACTCGGGATTTTTAGCTCAGTAGACAGACACGTTACCTATGGTAACGACGGTAGATAAGTGTCAATATAGGACATTAATAAAACTACAGGGATACCCGCTTCGGTGGCTACGGGGTCTAACGCGCTAATCTCGTGTTGTACTAGACTGCTGAATATGGGAAGATCGGAGTGTGATTTATCCTAAAATGGTTTTCCACTCTCCCTCCATGCAAATACGGGTGTATTTCTTCTAAATTAAGCCTTCCTTACCCCTTAACCGATAGTGTTATTAGTAGGGCCTAAATAGACGTATAACCTGAACAGTTAGTAAGTAAGACGAAGTGCTAAAAAAATAACTTCAGGGATTCCTAAAATATTGGGAACTATTCCTCAATCACCCGACCTAGATTCGAGCCTCAGCCTCCCGATTAACGGTAATCATATGCAATACGAGTCTAATGACTTGGAGCACTTGGCCACCACTGTGGGTAAAAGTTTTTGAAAAAATGCTTGTTAGAGAAATAAAAAACTGTCAGGTTTGTTGAAAAAGCTAGCATGATACTTTTATTATGTATTCAGAGTTCTCGTCTCCGAGAGAAATATATCATGGAGCAGTGGTACGGTATGTATTATATCTGGTTTCTCCAACATTCCCTCGTTTCCCAGAATTCGCCTTCAATTCCCTTCTTCCAGTCCTTTGTAGAATTAAATCGCAATCGTCACAGAACCTCCAACGAGGAGGAGGACTGCGGCAGGAAAGTTCTCAAACTAGCGAATGTAGAGGAAGCACGAATTTCATCGGCTCAAAGAAAAACGAGATATAGTTGTATGTTGAAACTTGAAGAAACATATAATGGAATAAAATATGCGGGACAGCAAAAGAAATGGATAAAGGAGAAGTTATAATGACCTACTTGAGTAGAGAATCCAAGCGGGAATGTCGTGAAAAGCTTGGCGTGCTTTGTTAGCGGTTAGTTTATTTTGCCCGGAATATCAAAGTTTACCGCTAGCCTCTACTTTGTTGGGTTTTTAAAGCTGGATTGACACGTGACTGAATCACTTGGATGGAGTATACTAGGGCATAGTTTTAAAGTGTAGTTTACTTGTAACGAATCCAATCGGACTATTTTTTTTTTCTTTGAGTTTTTTTCCCTACGTGGTATTTTTCGTGTACCTTCACTTCCCAACATTTAAACGCTACTCAGTCCAAACACGCTCGGATGAAAGTTGGTCACCATTCGAGTATACTCTGATTTGATGACGCCGTCCGATTGCACTCGGATTGCGTGTGTACATGACAGTATTTTTTTTCTTCTGAACATCCTATCTGCATTAAGGCCTTTTCCTCATAGTGAAAACTTGCTAGTAGTATTTATTACGAAATCATAGGATGAAGGAACCAGTGATGAAAACTGTGCAGATTAAAATGTTGCAAACTCTGTTGAGCCATCCACCTCTAAGGAATTGGACTACCAACTAAAAAATGATGACAAAGTCACATTTAATACTAAGCAAGAATATTTGAATTACTTGGTTCGTGACCTAAAGTTATCCAGACGTCAAGATTAACTCCTTGGTTCCCGGTTACAGCAATGGAAATTATTTGAAGCAGGAACTAAAATAACGGATTGATAATACAGTGAAATGTAACACAATTCTAATGAATGTCACCTATTTGTTGATGGATCAAAATTAAGTTTGAAAGCAGTTCTGTAACATAGTGAAAATAAATATATTAAACATTTAAGTATAGCTAAGAAATTATTGGTTTTATAAGAATATGTTTCAAATAAAAGATGTTTATCATAAATAGACCTACATATTTGCAATCATAAGTAATTTTATATCTCAAAGATTTACGAAGTTACGATGAAAAATTAAAATGTACGCATCAGACTGTAATATAAAGTCATTTTGACGAAAAATTAAGAGTAGTCATTTTGTTTGTAATATTGATAAATGCTTATAAATGAAATTTAATCAAAATTGTCAAAGCTGATTTTGATAAAATCAATTTTTTTCTACTGCCCTAAGGAAAATATCATTAATTTTAAGGTTAAATAGCCAATTCCAAAAATCCCTAAAGAAAATCCTAT
>CABFOV010008577.1:0-20660 GCA_902141375.1 Timema poppense
AATCTTAATATTTACATGTCATTTGTCTCATTTTCATTTAATTAAATTATAAATTAAATTTAAAAACCTTAAGTGTCCGTTACTACACGACTCTCCCCTATATTTCTCCAAATATGGTAGGTAAATTGACTTCATTGGTCTCGATTCTGCTGTTTTCTCAAGTAGAAGAGAAAGGGAACAGTACCAGGGTGACACTCTGAGCTATATTACCTTTACAACGTACAAACCTTGGTTGTGAATTGATCAGTGGCGGCTCGTGTACAGGCACTGCGGAACTGCAGCACCCCCTATTTACACTTGATATTATCGATAACATTTAAATAATGGGTCCTCTTTTATTTATTTTGTAGTACTATATATATATTCCTGTCAGTACTTCAGTAGCCATCCCCCAGTTTATGAAAAAAATACAAAGATCTTTGTATGGAACTGTGCTCTTCACAGTGCTAGCGATGTGGTGTTTGACTGTTGTGCACATGTGCACATAGGAGGGAGTGGGGAGGAAGGCGAGACTGCCAGGTAGAGAGAGTACTGTTGCTCTCGCAGTGCCGGATCTGGTGTGATGGTGGAAGGATTTTTTTTACTCAGCATGTGTTGTGCTTAAAAACCGTGTACCATATTCTTGAATGTGATAAAGTGTAGAAGAGTGTAGGATTAGATTATTATTCTGCTTCTAGCTATTCTATTTGATTCTTTTTTTTTTGTTCTTTTATTTAACAGAAAGACTGAATTCGCTCTCAGTACTTTCAATGGAGTAAAATGTCCTCAATTGTCATCCAGAGATCAAGAAGAAGATTATTTAACTTTATCCACAAATTAAAACAAGAAGAATGGATTTCATTTTTAAATGAATAGATCAAGCTGGAACTGTAACAATTTAAGTTAAAGTAAGTAAAAAAGGTTTTCTTTGTTAAGATTTGATCAAGTTTCTGAATAAATTTTATTTTTATAGATTTTTTTTTCCTTTTACACAATTTTAAAACAAAGGCTAAAAAAAATCTGGAGCAGCACCCCCACTAATTTTAGCTACGAGCCGCCACTGGAATTGATTATTAATAAAAATCCATTACCCACAGATATAACAAGATTACATTGAATATGATGACAATGTTAGAATACAATTTAAGTTCCTCTGTGACATTTAACTTGTTTTCAAAAATTATTAGAAAAAGTTTAGATCTTCTAATAAAATCATATCATATAAAAATATTATTCCTTAACACAAATAATCCAATCTCTAGAGCAGTGGTTTCCAAACTCTTTTGAGTCACTGCCCACTTGGTTCCAAAAACTCATGCCCAATTCCCCCTATCCTCTACTCTAAAAAATCAATATTCATAATAGTGGTTTTCAACGACCCATTATGAATAAAATAGCAATAAAATTAAAGGATGGTACAATCATTAATTGAATATTTATTCAAAATTATAATATATTACTTAAGTTTATTTAACTAAATATGATGGAAGAGCTAGATTCAGTGATAATCTATTCAAAGTTATTAAATACTACATATTATTAGATACCACATTTAGTAACTAGGTAGAGTACATCACTATTCTGTAAATTCTTAAATGTGATGGATGATCTTGATGAAATAATGCTAGTTTCCCAATGTCTGGTTTAATGTCACTTAACATGAGTCTTAAATCCCCACATTTAATAATCTTGAATCGATTTCTTTGCTTAGAGAGTAGGCTGACCTCACTAAAACCACGTTCCACCAAATACGATGTTGGAAATGCAACCAGGAGCTTCTTAACCATATATAAAAGTATAGTAACCACTCTCCAGAATGCAGAATAGCGATCAGGAATTTCCTTCTGTAACCAAAACTCCAGCAGGGCTATTATGAACATTCGACGAAAAGTTAGTTGCTACCGCTAGTTAGCTTCACTTTAGAGAAAAAGATACCGTTTGGGTTATTATGACCACCACACTTTGTATCGTCCGCTAGTTTTAACTTCTACTTTGCTTCTAGCGTTAACGCACAGAATAAAATCAGTTCGCGTCAACAGTTGGCAACACTTTTCCAAAGAATCTTACCTTTTAAGAAGTTAGAGGCTAGAAATTAGGTACATTTATTTCAAAGAATGCTGGTATTCATGACTGAACATTATTAATTTGTTTCTATTTTCCCAAACAGCTGATCACAGATCGCATTATTTGCAAGAAAGATTTAACCTAGCTTAAATAAATCTCTCGCATAATTTGGTTTGCTTACGATTTGAAATGAAAAAAAAAACTAGGCCTACATTATTCAATACATAGAACATATTGTAGTTAAAAAATCATGTTAACTATGCATTAAAATAGTAATGTCACACGGGGAAATGAATAAATTAGTATGAAAAGTTGGCTAATAAAGAAAATGTTTTTTTGTAATATGTATGCTTTACGACCCAATGCTTTATTCTTCATATATTCATGTTGATACTGGAACAAGTGTGTTTTATTTCATTAAAATAATTTCAACAGTTCATAATGTAAACTTCTTATATTTAGGCCTATTTTAATTTAAAATAACTTTATAACTAAAAAAATATATGCCTTATAAAACTTTGTCTCAAAAACAACTTATTAAATAGTACATTAATATTTGGGCTTTCTTAGTAGGCCTATTTTAAAACCATTCCCGATTTTGTCTGGTCCAAAAGTGAACGTTCAAAGATATAGGCCTACAGTAAGGTGTTTTATATTTTATGTTGTTTGATTGAGTGTAAGTTAGATATATAAAATCACCTATCTATGCGGTACCTACACTACTTGAACATATATAGGCCAACTATATGCTAATTTTATTAATTTACAGTGTTGAAAAGGTTCTCACATTTGAGATTGAATCAAATATGTTGTGTGAAGATCCTAGAAAATAAAACTAGTTACTTAAAGTTGATGAAGGCATTCAAGATCTCCCAAAGATTGTGTTTACACTGAATATTTACGACAACTTGATGTCAAAGTAATGGGCATTTATACCCAGTTGCCCGACTAAGTTAACAACAAAGTGAACAAGAGGGTGGTTTGGATAGCTAAAAATAATAAAAATGCATTCTTTATTTAAAGGGAATTCTTGAGACTTTAGTTAAGTGATTAAGAATACAATATTTCTTTATGATGAGTTGTTTGCAATTTATTCACTCCAGTGTAACTACTAATTATTAATTTCAGAAAAATTTAGTTAACCTTTTATGATTAAAAACCTAGATCTAAACCATGTAAACATTAAGTTAGGGCATATTTTGGTTATTTCCAGTCTTGGCTGCAATATTTCATAGCTTACAACTCACACCAATGAGGATAGTAATTACCACTCTATCACGATCGTAGTACGATTCAGATTAAATAGATATACATTATTAAAGTTTTGTTGAGGCTTAATCAGATTAGCCCTGCCTTTTTATCACCTTGTCAACAGAATGATCATTGTGTTGATAGCGAATAATAATTCAATCTGATAGCGTTGTGTTTCAAAGAAAATATTATTTTAACATTCAGTGTAAGCGTACTATCCCTACTCTTGTCCCACATTATGATATAGGCCTATTTAAAGTTAGATTATGTGAAAAACACACACAATAGTTTTGGGAATATTATATTGGGCTAATGCGATGGCAAGTTTAAATAATGTAACACAAAACACCTAATTAAATTACAAAAACTAGCAAACATAACCTCGTTACGCAAACCAAAGGACAAGTAAAATGTCTGCGCAACTTGGTGTCATGCTACTAAGAAAATATTTGCGCTCGCAAAGTGGTTGGCCATAATAACTTTTGACGCAAAGTCTAGCGTCTCTCTACTAACGGTCGCAAATTTGTTTTATGTCGTGGTCATAATAGCACTCCTGGTACGATTTGTTAAACTTTGGCTTCAGCTCACTGTAATTTTGTAGCTCAATTAGTTCTTCCTCCAATGCTCCAACTTCTTCAATATCTGAAAATGGACTTAATAACCAGTCTGGAATTTCCATCATAACAAGATCTTTGAATCGATCGGACATATCTTCATGCAGCATATTCAAATGGTCACAAAAAACTGGCGGATCGTCATCTTGTATCCCGACTTTCTTTTCTAGCTCAGACAAGCTCGGGAATTGGTATAATTCCCCACGGGCTATATTGCGCCTCAATATAGTTAATTTTACAATAAATGCAGATACGGCAGTTTGGTGTCATTGCCTTGCAACTGCAAATTCATTTCATTGAACTTTGCAAATAGCTCAGAAAAATAAGCAATGCCACCCCCCACACTTTGGGAACCACTGAGCTTGAGCCGGTCTATGGAAAAGGGGCATATGCCCTTTTCCGGAGATTATTTTATTTGAACCTGCATGTTTTAAAGAATATGCTCTGAAAGTTTAATAGAGAAATATCAGAAAATGAGGTTGGTACATCTGTTTTAATTTGTTTTGGAGGGTTCATTTTGATCTCAGAGTTGTCGATTGTGGGGTTAATAACACCATGGATTCTAGTGTTATAAATATATCAGAGAGAGGTAAGCGGACATAATGTCCAGCAGAAAAATAATAAAAAGAAAAACATAAAACTAAAAAAAAAGTTCAGGATCAAGAGTATATCACATCAGGAGGTAAACATGTTAGCAGCAAGGATTTTAGTTACTGTTAAGTTTGAAATTGTGCTGGAAGCAGTTCTATTTGAATAGTCAAAAATATTTTTTTGAACCATTCTTAAGTGGAAAAGAGAAATCCCTTCAAGACTTTTCTCTGGCGAACTGTATGGAAAAATCTACAAATTTGTCTATGAAGTAGACCATTTTACCCCAAAGAAGCGCCTGAACACTTGGCAATACTTGAGTTTTAATCGAATAAAAAAGGAGGTATGTAGGATTTAATATTAAAACTTTTCTAAGTGTCTATGAAGATATTTCATGTGACTCAAAGGAAAATATTGGAAAATGCGGACTTTGGGGAATTAAGAGGATCTTATACAAATAGACCCCACAAATTGAATGTTTTTGAGCCGATGGAAGATCATTTATAGCATTCCTCATTGCAACAGCAATTATTGATCAAACAAATCTACCTTAAATACTAATTTGTAAATAAAACAACTTAATGAGATGTTTTGTAGCTATTCTAGAAACAATCTCAAGTTGTGCTACAAAACTGACTTCCATTACTTTACCACAAAATTCTCATTTTCTTTTAGTAAGCCTAGAACAGACACATGTAATTTCTGTTTTGAATGTGACCTTGAGCTGAAAACTTATCTTGTTGATGAATGTAGAGTGCCATATGAGTCATATAAGGAAAGCAAAAAAAGAGACGATATCAGAAAAGATTACATAAGGCAAAAAATGATCCTTCATACCTAGTGCTTGAATTTGACTATGCCCGAAATTTCCCCGCCTGAATGTAAACACACAATTTTACAAAATACTTCTGTGGCTATATTGTTTTCAACAATGATATGATGGAAACGGATGGCAAAAAGAATATAAACTCAGTTTCGGGAACTTTTGATGTTACTATGGACATGGATTTATTATAGGAATAGGATGAGTTTAAACTGCACCAATTTACAATAATGAAGTATGTTGTGATAAAACTAAAACAAGATGGATCTGTGCTGTGTTCTCAAAACTCAAGTTTTAGACTCGGAGGCCAAACCAAGATGTAGAAAACCTTCAGCTTCAAAGTATGCCCTATCCAGAGGTCAATCATGTTGAGACCCTCTTTATATTTCTGATGGATGAAGATAAATATGGGCTTGAAGCCCTTTTTGATCTCTCTAACAACAGTGATTAAATTAATTACCAAACATGTATTTTGTTAAATATATACCCTAATTTACTTTTGAATTGATTTGTTGATTTATATCAACCAAATCTTGTTAATTAAAATCGTGTCTATGGAAAAAGGGCACATAATTGTTTGTTTTTTTATGAATTAACCCTAAAAAATTTTTAAATAAATAAAATGAGTCATAAACACAAGGAATTAGTTTGTTTTAAAATAAATGTCATTAAAAATATGTCTAAGGAATATTGATTTTAAAAAATTAAACCATTGTCAGTAATTTTCTCAAAATGGCATTTTTGACTATATTACCCTTTTCCATAGACTACCTTAATTATTGTTGGGTTTAAAAATGTATGAGGGAAGATCTTGTTGATAAGTTAAAAGTGTGTCTCATGACTGCCAGATAGTACTTATCTGCCAAATAAAATGTATTTAGCCATCAATTTTTTTTTCGGAAGGCTTAAGTACCTGATAACTTTTATCTGAAAGTTAAAATTGGGGTTGCCATAGTGATGCGTTGTTTTTTATGAGGTTTCACATATCAAAATCTGTTTTAAGGTTATAATCTTGGTTTACGTATTTAGTAAGCACAGGCCCGGGTTCCAACTATATAAAGTTAGAACATTTAACTCCCACTTTTATATGAACTGTCAAGCTATTTGTAGAGTTATAGTTATATAAAAAAAATCATTTAAATGTCAGTACAATAAATGAAATGTTGTTAAACGGTATACCATAATATTGTCCACATTTTGACAGACACCAAAATTAGTACTTGCAAGACAACCTAGCTTCTGCGCCCACGTGATGCCATCCGTTTCCTCGCACTCGTTTAGCCGCCATTATTTAAAAGTAATGAGCGTTGTCACCACTCGATAGGTTGTAGTGGTAGCAAGCAGGGTTTATACGCATGTGTACACCAGTAAACATAGTAGGCCTATCAACTTTGCATAAAAATATATTTATCCTACATATAGCTATTCTGCAGATAAATTCAGTTCATAATATGTGTAGAAAAATTCAAGTGGCTGATAACTTTTATCTGGTTGCTAACTTTAACCTCCCGATAGCAGTATTTATCCGGTAGTCGTAAGACCGGCCCTAACTGGGTTTAAGTTCCTAATTAGCTGCTATTCTCTTACTAAGATGTTTTAAATTATTGTTTGGGACAAATTATATCAAATTAGAATGAATGACAACTTACAAACCTTGGTTGTGAATTGATTATTAATAAAAATCCATCACCAACATATAAAACAACTTTAGATTGAATTTGACAATGCTAGAATACAATTTATGCTTCCTCTGCGACATTGAATTTGTTTTAAATCATTAGAAATAAATAATAGATCTTATAATAAAATCACGATATCACATACAAATATTATTCCTTAACACAAATAATGCAATCTGTTACGAACGTATGAGGGAAGAGAGGTAGATGATTGTGTAGGAGCTGAAATCAATGATTTAGATTAGAGAAGGTGGTAAAAAAATTATTAAAACTTAATTCTAGAGTTAATTATCTGCAACATATTTTTATAATAAGTATTTCTTCAAAAGTTGGTATTTTCCCATTACAAATCAATTAGGCCTAACACAATTAGGACATCATTTATTAGCTAGGCATTTGGTAGGCTATCATGTTAATTAATAAAATAAGTTATCGTACTGTCGGGCTAGTTGTCGAGAAATTAATAAAATTATTTTCTACATATGTAATGTTTCTCTTTTTAACAGAGCAGCTCAAAATGGCCTTCTAGATAGTTCCAACCTGCAACTCTGTAACACACGAGTCCGTGTGTGACAATATCAGCGGTTACAAACAGATTTAACTTTTACACTTTCCTTACATAGTAATTAAGTAGTTCAACACAAAATATATAAAATTATTCATTGTTTATAATACATTCCAAAAATAAGCAAAGTTCTATGTATAAACTTATCTTGTTACAATTATTAAGGGTTTACTGAACAAGGTTAAGTTCAAAGCTCGCTTCCAGTCGACACCAGAGGTATCCTCCATTTCCCCTGCCTAGTCTTGGAGATGGTCGGACCAAGCTAAGCTCGACACCCTCTCTGTCTATACTGGTACAAACTACACAGAGCCTGCACAGAGCCTGAGGTAGGTCAAAGCAAACAATATTATAGAACTGTACATGATAGAACATTAATAAACTGTTGTATGTTGGCAAATGTTGAGCTAAAGGAACACATTACCAGAGTGGAGCTAGGCCTGGCCTATTGCCCTGTAATAGGCTGTTTTAGATTAGGCCTCAGAGGAGAGATGAGTCTGGCTTTAAAAATGTACATAGTCATCTTTATGAATAAATCATTGAGGGACTGAATGTCTACATGCTAATCAAATAAGTTTTGGAGGCTAATTAATAAACTTTGATTAACTTATAATAACAATATCATGTTTGCTGGTAATCAGGCTTAACTGTTAATTATAAATAGATATGCAAATACATTTTTATACATAACAAAAAAAGTTAAGTCAATATTTACCTTCTATACACGCCTATAGTATTTATAGTAATAATAGGTTTATAGGTTTAGCAAAATTCTGCCTCGAGTTGTATAAGAAGGTGTGGTTTCACTTCGGGAGAGCATTTTCCTTGTCGGCTTTGCTGGAGCTCTTTCCTTTTGTTTGAAATAAACACTTCAAGCGCTGCAAATTGTTCTCAGCAGCCGACTTGGTCTCCGTGTTGAATATTCTCCGCAATGGAGGTTTCTTACTTTGTAGCGTGTTTGAAGATAGAACTTTAGATTGTTTTCCTTTACCCGACATCGGTGTAATAGAACCAAAATGTCTACTGGACACAGTCGCGTTATTGCGGTGAATAGGGGTAGAAGTGGCCGGTTTTCTTTCAGAGCCTTGACCGGATGACTGAGTTGTGTTAGAACAACGTAAAATAGGGACACCACAATTTGACTTTGTTGTGAGTAATTTGTTGATTTTGGTATCGGAGCTTTGAGTGGAATTGCTCGAGTCTGATGAGTTGAGACTAGTCCGCGATGAAAGGAGACCGCTCGGTGCATGCGTCCCGCTCAAACGGGAACCGGAGTAAGATGATGATAACCTTGAATTAGAAGGAAGTTTTTCTACCTTTTCTGGCATAGGAATTGATGTATTGTGTTTAACACTCTCTTTCAAATCTGGTGGTAAGATGGCCGACATGCCAGCCATTTTGGACACTTTCTTTGTCATATGTCCCAAAGGAATTACAGCCTTCAGTGGTAATCTTTTGCCCAGCTGTTGATTACTTGTGCTGTTCTTTTGTTTAAGTTTTTCCTGGAGTTTGTTTTCATTCAGTATTGGTGCCGGTAGGTTGACTGGTGGATCTATTGACTTTATCGATAGGTTGACTGGAGGATCTATTGACTTTATCGATAGGTTGACTGGTGGATCTGTTGACTTTATCGATAGGTTGACTGGTGGATCTATTGACTTTATCGATAGGTTGACTGGTGGACCTGTTGACTTTATCGATAGGTTGACTGGTGGACCTGTTGACTTTATCGATAGGCTGACTGGTGGATCTATTGGCTTTATCGATAGGCCTCCTACAACAAATGAATCAGGAGTAGACATATGGTCATTCCTATAATTTGTTTCATTGATCATTTTGGTATTTTCATTTTCTTTAACATCACAACAATCACGATCGGACTCATCATCGCATGATGACGCAAAATCTATCTCAACACCTGATAGAACCTCATCATTTGAGATACAGGTGATAGAACCATCTGCTAGTCTATCAAATGTTGTTGATAAACACTTGGCTTCTTGAAATACCTGATCCATTGCATTGTCAGGAACAAACCCTTCTTGATGAAGAGGGGTAGGCCTACCTTGAAACATAGCAGAACACGACGATGATCTCCAGAGTGAAACTGGCTTCAAGTGTGGTTTATTAACAGTAACACAATTCAACGAACTGTTAAAAGGTGATGTTTTATCGTGAGAAACTAGGCCTGAGATGCAATCTAGGATAGGCTTAGGTTTGGGCCTATCCAATAAATTGTTGCTAAAACTGCCTTCACTACCATTGCTCCGCAACAATCCTCGATTTAAGAAACTCGAATTATTGGTATTTAGAAAAGCTTTGTTAAGAGAATTACTTGAATCAGAAATAGCGCTAGCACTGCCTGTACTTTGTAAAACCCTTTTATTAGGCAAACTTTCACACTCTGAAGAAAAAATGGGCTCTTCTTGTGTTCTAGAAGATAGACCTACATTAGAATTTGTCAAATTTACTACTGTTACTTTGTTATTCAAATTTAAGTCTTCTGATAGAGAATGGTAGACAATATTGGGGGGTTTAGTTAAAGAGAGGTTACATTTGATACCAGCTTCGAGTTCTAAGCGAGAATTACAATTTGAAACTCCACTTTTAGGGTTAGAATTTGAAATTTCATTGTGTGGGTGGCGATTCGAAACAGAACTATTCAAAGATTTCCTAATGCACCGTTTCAATCTATCGTCAATCAAACTTTTCAAATGCACATTATTGTTTGAAGCTCCAAAATTCTTTATCAAATTATTGTTTAGGGCAGATGCTGAGTGGCGAACATTTGTAACATTTTTATTTGTTGTAATTTCTATTTTATCTTGCAAGTTGAGGGATGAATTGTTTGAAAACACTTGGTCTGATATATCGCTGTAACTATGACTTTGCAAATTAGTTGGATCAGAGGTGTCTAATATACGTGTTACACTGTCATTAGAGCTCAAATTCGTAAGACCCTCTAATGAGAGAGCATGTAAAACACTACTTTCATGTTTAGTAATAGTAGTTTTAGAGCAGTTTAAAGAAACATTTCCACTACAGTTCAAATGTTTTTCTAATACTGGTAAATCACCAGCACAACTTGGAACCAAATCCTCAATTCCTATTTCATTTCTTGAAAAATAAATCTTATTTGATTGCTCGAAATTTTTTCTTGAACCATAAGCACTTTGGTAGACCATTTCAAATGGATCATTTTGACTTGCTTTGTTCATATCAGTTTGGTGTGCCAAAAAATCAAAAGGATTGTTGTCAAAAGGAATAGTAGTCACATCATTTAAGCTTACTGGTTGTTCAGTCGAAAGGGGCAATAAAAAATCACTTTGAAAGCTTTTTGGCGAACCAAAGTCGATGAGATTACTTGTAACACTGTCAGACATTTTTTTAAAGTTTTCCATACGGTAAAAATTTCTGAGATGGACTTATATGACAAAATAGGATGGCGTTCTAAAAACAAATCAACGTTTAAGAGTAAGTGCTCAGTCTTTTTTGAAAAATCCAAAGCCGTTACATGAGATATAAATTTAAAAACCACACTAATTTCAAGTCTACTTCACAAACTAAATGACGAACTAAGCTGCACATTATGAACTAGAAGTACTTTATCTTGCTTTTGTAGATTGGCCGTTTGCACTAACTTATTAATAAGTCCAGTACCACACGAATTAAATACAAGCAAGAATAGAATTTTATTTTGTACAATGATGAATGTTGAACGACCTAAATTCAATTTGTAGCTAAACACAGTGTGGCAACATTTAAAGTAAAATGTTTTTATGAACATAGACACATTTGAGAAAATAAACTCAAGGTTCGTATTATAAACATATAGATAGTTGTATTCTACCTTTACTTAATATTGATTAAATTTGAATAATTATTACTTTTCTTGTGGTATTTTCAGATTTACGTATATTTATATAAAATTTGATATTATAGTTAAGGATGTATTTTATATTTACTATTGTTATAAATTATAACTGAAGTCTTTTCACCCATAGTTTTGTAGAAAGTGTGATGAGAGAATATGTATTTAATTTTTTGTACTCTCAGTTAACCCTAGAAGAAAGTAAATACTAGTTTACTATTCACAATTAATAATAAACGTACAATGGTTTGTAATGAAATGTATGTTATAAATTTAATAATTAATTAGGATAAAACATGAGTAATAGTAAAACATTTTAACACACATATTTACACATGGCTGCACAAAGATCACAATTTTAGATCAGTCAAAACAAGAGAATGTCAACAGTTCTAAATACTGGGTACTTGGATACTAAATATTCAGCAAGACAGCGCTAACAGTTCATGGAGAACGAACACATTGGAGTACAGTTCTAACCCTCCCTCTTAATATAATATTGATTTATTTCTTTAATTTTTCTTTGACGCAGACAGCATTCTCATAAACTTGCTGTGGCTAGGTCCAGAAAGGGATTCTGCTATGATGCCCACCCCCATATCTTCTGTAGCCATGTAATCAAGATTTATTAGTCCGTCTTCAATCGCTTGTCTCACAAAATGATATCGTATATCGATACGTTTGGGACTTTTGTGAAAGAGTTGGTTGAGGGAAAGTTTTTGGGCTGTCAATAAATATTGTAATGAACAATTTTTCTCCAAGCAACTCATACTCGTAGTTGAGGTTTTGTAGAAAGATTGCTTCTTTGTTCTTTCAATGCTGCTTTTACTAATGTATGGTGTTATACTTTCCCATGGAATAGCAGCGCCTCCCAACATGAACATATAAACACTGTAGGATCTTAGATCAGATTTGTCGTTTCCCCAATAAGCATCGACAAATCCACTCAACTTTCCATCACTTTTCTGATACACTTGACACCATTCCATTGTGCCTTTTAAATATCACAGGACTCTTTTTGCACGTAATCAGTGTTTTTCATCACAAGTATTACATTGAATTAACAGTATGAGTAACGTCAAGCCTACATGTCATCACCATGTTCAGCAAACATCCTATCGATGCTTTGTACGGGAAAGGTGGTAGATTTACTTCGCTTTTCTTCTCATCTTTTCTTCAAATTTAGTCCAAGTTCTGCAGATGTAGAAACAGCTTTACAATCCGTTATCCAAAATTTCTCAAGTACAGTTTTAAAGTAGGATTGCTTATCCAAACAGATATCTCCAGTTTCCCGACGTATCTTCATGCCTAAAATTTGTTGTGCATCACTCAAGACCTTCATTTTGAAATTTCCCATTAACTCATTTTTAACTCTATTCGTTTTATTTTTGTCATTCCAGAAAATCAAAAATTCATCTACATAAATGCCAACTATACAAATGTGTTTGTCATTGACACTATGATAAACGCATGGTTCGCATTCTGATCTCTTAAATTCATTATCATAAAAAAAAATCATGAATATTTTTCATGCTATTTTCTTGAGGATTGCTTCAACCCATAAATGGCTAGCTTTAAAAGACATACCTTCTTTTTTTTATCAACCACAAAATTTTCGGGTTGTTCTATATAAACCAACTTTTTTAATACACCGTTGAGAAAAGCAGTTACTACATTCATATGATCTATAACTAAATCCAGCACACAAGCCAAAGCTAGCAAAACTCTAAGTGTAGAATTTTTCACTACAGGAGAAAAAGGATTGGTGTAATCCACCCCATATTTTTGGATAAGGCCCTTTGAGACTAATCGTGTCTTATTTGGGGCGGTATATCCATTAAAATCAGTTTTAATTTTGAAGAACCCATTTTCTTTGAATTGCCTTTTTGTCTTTCGGCAAATTTGCCAATAACCATGCATACTTATCTTTAAGAGATTAATATTCGCTTGTAGTGGCGTCCTGCCACAAATCTATATTATTTTCAGAAAGAGCATCGCTGAAACTTTGTGGAATATTTATTTCATATATGATACTATAATCTTCATAATCCTGATATCCCTTTGGTCTATTCTCCATCAAAGGGTATTTTCTAATCTCCAAAGCCAAACTTTCAACCTCTGGTTCAGTGGCAGTTTCTTCGTACTCGTCATAAGTATCCAATCAAAATCAGGAGTTTCTATTGTTTCTTTATTCGAACCCAAGACTTTAAGTTGGATTGGAAAATAAACGGTTATTTCTCGATGATTTTCATTAAGTTGATTTCCATTCCACATTCAACCCAGTTTATCTTCAAGGAAAATAACATCACGGGAAGAAATGACCCTTTTTGGATTTTAAAGGTCAATTATAAGATAGCCTTTCGAGTGCTGACTTAACCCAAAGAAAATTAGACGCTTACTTTGGGACCCAATATATTATGATTTTGTTTTGGTGCATGGCTATATTCTATGCAACAAAAAAATCTCAAATGACTAATATTAGTGGTTTACTGGGTCGACCATGCCAAGTGGTTTTCTGGGTCTACACAGCCAAGATGTTTTCTGTGCCAACCCAGCCAAGAGGTTTGCTTTGTAGACTTAGCCAAGAGGTTTGCTAGGTTGACCCTGCCAAGTGGTTTGCTGGATCGGCTCATCCAAGAGATTTGTTGGGTTGACCCAGCCAAAGTTTTTGCTTTGTCGACTTATACCAGAGATTTGCTGGGTCCAACCAGCAGAGGGGTTTGCCGGGTTGAACTAGCCAAGTGGTTTTCTGTCTCGACCCAAGCCAAGGGGCTTGCTGTGTCAATTCAGCGAAGTTTACCTGATCAACCCAACCGAGGGGTTTCTAGGTCTGCCCACCCAAGTGGTTTTCTGATTCAACCCATTCAAATGGATAGCTGGGTAGATTTAGCCAAGCTTTTGCCAGGTCACTTTTCTTCAGGCATGAACCCTTCACGACTTTTGTGGGTGAACTATTTTTCCGATATATCGGAGTATTTGCTTCCTTTGCCCAATATTGTTTGTCTAAATGAGTATTTTGAAGTCGGTATACAGCTTATCTATTATGGTCCTATTGGCACATTCTGCAACGTCATTTTGTTCTAAACAGTTTGGTACCGTTCTTTTATGCCTAAATCCAATTTTCTGCTGAAAAATCTTGGAACCCTTTATTAACTAATTTCCCACCCCAATCGCTTTCCTATCAAATTTTCGGCAAAAGCATTCCACTCTTTTGAAATTTGGGAGAATTTCCTTTTTTGTTCTTAAAAAATAACCAAAGAGATTAATAAACGCATATACCTTGCACCCCCATGATATTTTTCATTCATGAACACACACAGATCAGAATGGATGAGCTGAAAGAGTTATGTGGCTCAGTTGTCTTCGTGCATCTTGGAAAGTGCTCTCTAGATTGCTCAATACATAGGATACACGCTCACGCTTCTCCTGTAAAACTAACTCCAATGGCCACGCCATTTTTCAACAAATTAATCGCTACTTTATTGAAGCAACCCAGTCGATGGTGCCAGAGTTCTTGTGAATTATTTCTTAACACCTCATTATAACTTTAAATCGTATTCGAATCAAAAGTAGTTTTAAAAGGCCAGCTCACTGTCTATGTCTAGTTTATAAAATCAATTTGTGATCCTAGTACTAGCTATAGCCCTACCATTAATGACTGTACAATTCTGATCCTGATAGATTTTACACTCTTCTGATGAAAAAATAACAAGTCCTTTTTTCACCATCTGATTGACTGATAACAAGTTCGGCACATAGATTATATCAGATATTTTTCGTTTCTGACTATCAATATTTATCATAACATCTCCACGGCTTCACTTATGTGCTTCTCATGGTTTGTTATTTTGAATTAAAGATCTGTTGATGCATTATTAAAGTCATAAACCAAGTCTTTATGCATAGTCATATGTTCGCTACCTACAAAAGCCTACATACCAATGCCCGGAGATTGTCACAGTTACCATAAAAGTAAATAAACACAAAATAATTTTGCCTTTTTATTTTGGCTGCCATTAGATTTAACACGGTTACCTTTAGATGCGTTTTTCTTGTGTTTTGATTATTCAGAAATCTTCAAAGTTCATGACACTCGAAACACTTAAAAACATATTACTCCTTTTTTGTTACTGTTTCTTTTATTTATTCTGGAAAAGAAAGTCGTATCAGAATCCGATTGATCCTTTTAATGTATCAAATATTCTTGACTATTTTTTGCTTTTATAAGTTCACTACTTAGTTTTGCTCCAGAGCTCTCAAATGCCATAACCATTGGGTTCAAAGAACTAGGCAGACAACTCAACATAGAACTGAAAGAAATTCGTACTCTATAATGCTACTTATTTCTGCGATCTGTTGGGAAGTAGACATAATAATAACCTTCCATCAACTTAAAATTCTCTAATTTCAATACAAAAAGGATTTTGAAATGTTCCAGGATTCTTATAAGTCTTTTTACTCGTAGGCTTTTTGAAGATTTCCCTACGTATCTTTGGGAGTTTTGGCGTTCCTAACATAAGAATAACAATACCGTTTTAGTATCAAACAAATTTTAGCTCTTGCTTTATGAATTCTTTTCATTTGGTTGTTTTAAACTTCCTTCTGCGTCAATTTCTGATTCTATACAATACCATCAATCTTTATGAATCCAACACATTTCCATAGCAAATTTCCAATTATTATAATTTGAAATCCCATCAAGCATTTCCACAACTGGTAATCTCGCATCTCTGTCTTTCATCGTTCTTAATATTTACTTGCATCTGAGATTTAAACAAATGTCGATGAAAAAGTCCGTTTTTGTATTTTGTATAGCCCTGATACACGTTGTGATAGGTTTTCACATTTGAGGTAAAAAATGTTTATTCGTGAACTTAAACGAACATCAGTAACTACACAAATTACTCCATCATGGAATTAAATCACGTTCTGCGCCCATAGCCTGATAGCCTGATAAGAATTTTTTAGGGTAAACATTAGCAATATGACACTCCTTATTCACAGCATGTAAAAGTTCTCGTTACAGTGATCACTGACCAGACATTGACGCCACAAAGCGATAGTATTTTACCACATTAACGCATGCGCTATTCAGATATTGTAAATAAGTTTGAACTATACTGCGTTTTCATTTGATGGTTTTAGGTAATATGGTGAGTAGAGAAAATAAATAAGATGAGCAAAATGGGGGCTTATTAGTAAAATACATATCATCAACTATCATAATTGATTGGTCAAAATTTTTAAAACATTTAAATTTGCTTGATTATGCAATATATATATTTGCTCTCAAATTATCTAGGTACATTTTGTGTGTGTGGAGAGGAAGAAGGTGGAGGGGGAAGATGAGGAGCAAGTTTATGGAACTAAACTTTTTACAGTAGTGGTGATATTACAATGATGTGGGTGAGTCTATCAACAATATCCCCTACTAAAATATTAACCTCACTTGCTCGTGATGCCCCCACTTCCAACTGACGAGGCTCTGACGACAGAATGATTCACGGGATAGGGAGTCTCCCTCTACCATTCCAACGTCCTCCTTGGAGGGTGGAGGAACAGGTGGAGGCTAGAGCATTCCTATGCCCTTAGGGTGGGAAACTACCCCTAAAGGCGAATTAACTAACAATGATCAACGGCATATCATATAGAAACGGCGGACCAGGCGTAGAAGCGACTAGTACAACTCTAACGGCCGGGAAGTATATAGGCGACACATGTGTGATCACCACGTTGCTTGAGGACAAGCTTTAGATCAACCCGGGCATTGCGTTCGTGACTGACCAGGCCTATTTAAGACCCACTTTGTTCACCCCGAATGGGGAGGGGGCAATGAAGGTGCCCTAAACATTATCAGACAAATACTACCTGACTGGATTACCGAATCCTACACCATATGCCGTCAAAACAAAACAAATATAAATTTTGGATTGGAGTTACCGCACTTTACAATGGATAGTGACAATGGCAATCAACCACAAAGACTAACATAAATTATTGTGGCACGTGAATTGAGAGAATATGACATTGATATAGCTGCTCTAAGGGAAACCAGGCGAACAGGAGAACGACAACTTAGGGGAAAAGAAGACGATTACACTTTCTTTTGAAAAGGTAAATATGCTAACGATCCCTGCATAAATAGAGACTTCTTCACCATTAAGAATTAACCTTGACGAACTCCCCTCTGGCATAAATGAAAAACTCATGACCCTAAGGTGCAGGTTAACTACTAACCAGCAAGCTATTATAAGCAAAGAGTATGCTCCGACTCTCACCCCTGATGAAGACCACAAGGAATAAGTCTACTACCAATTGAGATGCTTTTAACATCTATACATGGATCTGACAAGATTATCCTCCTAGGAGACTTCAATGCTCGAATTGGTAAAAACTAGGCGCTATGGACTGGCATAATTTGTAAAGAGGGTGTAGGCAAGTGTAACTCTAATGGAACTCTACTACTCACCAAATGTTCGGGAAACAACCTTGTTATTACAAATACACTCTTTCGATAAAAGGACAAGTTTAAAACATCATGAAAACATCCCAGTTCAAAGCACTGGCATCTCATTAATTATGTAATCGTGCGTACCCGATACCAACGCGATGTACTAATCAAAAAGGCCCTAACAAGTGGTGATGACTGTTGGACAGACCACCAACTGATACGTTCCAAAATGGCTCTGCATATTCTTCCGAAAAGAAAGGAGCAGAGAAGACATATGGGATGAATATTGAACGTCTCAAGGAGGATAACATTATGATAAAGTTCCATAACCTCCCTAGTAAAAAAATTCCAAACGGGTATCGAGACAATATTGAACAACATTGGTCAGTGTCCAAGCTTGCAGTATTATCGGCCTGCGAAGAATAGGTTGTTTACACAAAGAAAAAACATCAGGACTAGTTTTATGAAAATGACCAAGAAATTCTAAGTCTCACAAACAAGAAGAAGAATGCACACATTGTTTGGCAATATGATCCCAAATAGGCTTCCAAGAAACAACAGTATCGAGAAGCCAAAGCCGAAGTGCAAAGAAGAACTCGGGCCCTGAAAAACCAATGGTGGGCTTTGAAATCCCTTTAAATGCAGCAAGTAGATAAAACTAACAAAACCCCAGCTTTCTTCAGCACTACTAAAAACGTATATATCCCGTCTACTCAAGGCCTAAATACCTTTAAATCTAAGAATGGCACTACACTCCTCAAAGACAGCAGATCTATTGGCACCCACTGGAAGGAATATTTCAAAGAATTATTAAACAGTGACGCACACGTTAGTAAGGGCACTTTCACCATAATTCCTCAAAAGCCCATAGAGGACCACCTTGGCAAAGCTCCTTCTCTACAGAAAGTCAAAGATGCAATAAGGCAGATTAAGACTAGTAAGACAGCTGGCACGGATAGTATACCTGCCAAAATATTCAAGAAAGGGGGGTCCGTTCTAACTGAGTATGAGATATGGAACTCCGTAACCATCTCTGCTGACTTAATAGATGCATTGTTAGTAGCCATCTTCAAAAAGTGGGACAAGGCTCAGTGTGGCAACTATAGTGGAATATCTCTGCTTTCTGTTGCTGGAAAACTCTGGCCAGAATTCTATCCAAACCTCTGATACCACTCTACGAAGGGTTTTACCAGAAACACAATGGGGATTTAGACCCAACCATGGTAAAGTGCAAGGCAAATGCAGGAGAAATCCAGGGAACAAAGCCACCCTCTATGCATGGCCTTCATTAATCTCGCTAAGGCCTTTGATTTGGTTAATCGAGATGATCTTTGAAAGATCTTAGCTATAATTGGCTGCCCCCCAAAATACATTCAGATTCCTCGGCTGCTACATGATAACATGAATGGCACTGTTCTGAGCAATGGACTTGGAAAACCCTTTGAAATCACCATGGTTGTCAAACAAGGATGTGTAATTGCCCCCACTCTATTTCAATATTTGTTGGAATTATAACTTATCTTATGGATGGAAAACTGCTACTGAGTGTAGAAACGGTATACAGGACGGATGGTGGCTTATCCAACCTTAGCAGACTACGAGCGAAGACCAAGATACCTATACCATCCGTTATCAAACTCCGGTCCATGGATGACAACGTTGTTTCGGCCAACTCATAAGAGGATCTCTAGGCTATTTTGAATAAATTTAATGAGGCCTATACGTTCATTGGTCTGGGCATTAACATGGGAAAGACGCAGATTCTGTGTCAGCCTGCTCTCAATTTCTACCATCACAATCAATGGGGAGGTCTTGCAAAACACCAAATGCTTTCCTTACCTTTGCAGTCACCTATCAACAAATGCAAATATTGGTACTGAAATCCAACACAACCTTGAATGTGCTCGCGTAGCTTTTGGACGGTTGGGAGAAAGAGTCTTTGACAAACATAAAATCAGAGCTCAGAACAAACTGTACGCGTACCAAACCATCATAATACCATCTCTCGCTTATGGGTCCGAAGATTGGACAACCTACAGAAGGCACTTAAAATGCCTGGAGAGGTACCAGAAAATCCTCAGAATGAACTGTCAAGACCAGCGTACTAACATAACGACATGGCGACATCCATCGTAAGATTTGTGTTTTAAAGCAACACGATCTGCTAGTCTCTTCGCTCAGTATCTTACAATATTTCCAGGTAACGAGTCTAGGTCAAGCCAGATTTAAGAAATATTCTTTATTTATTTAATTAAGGGAAGGAGTCACGAGCTGCAATAAGAATTGGAAGCTCCCAGGACTCATTCTATAAAATTATTTAAATTTTCCCTGGTATCGAGATAGTTCTCTTTAAACTACTGCAGAGCTGTGTCGCACATTAATTATGCTATACCGGATGCACCCAATATTTACTTCTCTTCCTTTTCTTGTTCCAGATATACCAATACACCATGGGAACGTCATCTTCACTCGAAGAACTCAGGATTACAACTGATAAACTGTCTCTAAAATATGTATCCTGCCTAAAGATCGTCTCACTTTGGTGTGAAGCAAAATTATCTTTAGATAAAAGTTGCGTCCCGCTATAATCTCACGATATAAATCGTATCGTCCTGGTGTGCGTCCTGCCAAAACATTTAAAATTATCACTGGGAACAGAGTTTGAGGTATAATGTAATAACACTGCTGGTCTTACTGAATTTACACTTCAAGAAAGAAACAGAAACCTGTTTAAGGACGTGCGGGCAGTAGCGGCTCGTGAATATGGACACTGGGGGG
>CABFOV010008578.1:0-22889 GCA_902141375.1 Timema poppense
GTTTTGTCAAAAATAAGGGTCTTTAATACCATACTTTTGATTTGAATAATATTTATCCACTACAATATTATTTCAGGACCTATAATCTTTACATTATTTTAATCTAACCATAACTATCACATAAACAATATTATGTCCAAGAACATATTTATTAATTAAAACACTTTACACCTTATAACCTAATTGAGAAGGGATAAGAAAGGCAATTAGTAGGAAACACACATTGAACTGAAGAGGAGATAGAAAAACATATACAATGATGGGTGGATAAAAAAGTGAGCGCATCTACGCCATCAAGTAATCAATTTTAAACTGGGTCTCTGCTTGGAATGAAATAGACATCCACACTTGTTAACTGCTGGAATTAACTTCTTTTGATAGAGACGTAGAGCATAATTTAGAGGGTTGTGAAGTCAGTGATTACCTTCAGACATTGCTAGAGGGTTGTGAAACTGAGCCCACTGAAGAAAACATTCGTGAGTTGTTAAATGGAGAAGATGGAGACCCTGGCTACCAGTTCCAGACAGAGGAAGAGATCGCTCCCGATGTTCTGTCTTCTACCGCCACGGACCAGAATACAGACAATGAGGAGGAATTACAGCCCTTGTCTAAGTCGAAGCTGTCAAGTGCTCGCGAAGCTCTAGACATACTTATCGGTGTCATAGATTAGACTTCAGACCCTGAGCTACAGCCATTCTGGACGGAATGCGAGATAATTGTTCGGAAGAAACATCAAAAATATTCACAGAAGAAGATTGACAGCTTATTCAAACCTATGTCTGCTGAGCAAAATATCAACACAGTGTTACACCAATCACCATCGTGCTCCAATAATAGGCCTAGGCCTTCCGAAAGAGGATGTGAATCAGACTCTGACTAAAATATTAATTATATATCTAAAATTGACACTAACTTACTGACAATTTTATTGTTCCGCACATACAGTACTATATATATATATATATATATATATATATAATANATATTTGCAAGTACTATAGGCCTATTGTAATCTCAACCTTCCCCATTCCAGTAACTAGCTGTGTTATTTGTGTATGTTTCCTATCTGATATGTATAGTTTACCTCGTCACATAAAAGTATAATATTACTTTAGATAAAGTGTCAGTTTTCATTCCTTAGGCACAACTTTATTTCCCCTCTATAAGACAGACTATTCATAACTCGGACCCCCCTCAGTATGAGATATCGAGCGTTGACTGTATGTGTAGTAGAAAATTGAATTATTTGCAATCATGTACACATACAAATTTATAATCATAAGATAGTCTAAATTATAAATTAAAAAATTGGATCCAAGAAATAGAGGGATCAAAATTTCACAATCCCCCCCTCCCCGTTCAGCTTGACATTATCGAGACCTAGAAATGAGCCGAACATATTGAGCTAAGTAAGGTAAATATCTTCTTAACAGGTGATGGCTTTTTAAAGTATTAAGATCACCAATGATGAAGAGTTTTACACCGGCATCAATCTTACGGCATAGTTACTGTTCTAACGCCTCCAAATCATAGGTACCTGATGCAAAATAATTTCTAAATACGTTCATCACTGTTTGGTATAGAATTGAACATAGTAAGTTTTATCAAGCTGATAAACTGTTCCTATTCACGGTTCTCTTCTTTCAATATGATGTGTGGAAAGAATTTATGTCAGATTCGAACTCTGACTGTAGTTACCAGATACGAAACATATCTTAATTGGACCTTCAAATTGTGGGAAAAAGAAAGCTACGATCAGTTTTCTGGAAGAACCGAGTGGATTTAGATTCAGGAACATGTAAGTTTACTCCAAGTCATTGTACCAGCCCAAGTATCAACACTTATCTCAAATGCTTCCACTTCTGAGTAGAATGGGGTACTTTCCATACTCTGACAATGAATATATATCTCCTCCAAACGAGGTAAAACCAGACTCTTTTCATTTTTAACTATGTCTCCCGCGATTGTCAATATAACATACAAGCCTACATCGATATGGGCAGGTTTGGAGATATAGACTGTTTTTATCTTTGTCAGATGTATCTCTGAATACCTAAACAGATGCTAAGAGATAACACTAACCTTCTAATCCTTTTAAGATGAACAATACCTGCTTGAGACATGTGTATGACAATAATGTGAATACGGGCATGCTGTTTCAGAAGTTTTCAGAGATGTTCTCTACATGCTGGACGAACAAGCATTTTTTGTTTAGCAATAAGCAAAGATCATGACATTAATGATGGACAGTAAAGGAGCGGTTTTTATACCTTTATTTTATTTTATTAGAATATACATAGTCTCAGTCGAAGATACGACACAATGTCATCCATAGTGAAATTTGGTCATAGTCTACAAATAAAGGACGGGTGAGAATAAAGATAAGATGGAAATCTGACTCTAACCCTCCCAAGCATAATTAAAAGTTGGGTCTAGATGTCTCATCAATGTTAATAAGCCAGTACGAGGGATAGTATGCATAGTAATGAACATATATTGGCTCTGACCATATTAAGGATACAATCTTTAAATGATTAGCTGGTCAGATTGAAAATGTAGAGAAGGATCGTGTAGTGACCGCAAACTCTGAAAGGACATGGAGTTAAAGAGGTATGGAAGATGTATTGCCAATATGATGATCTTCTCAGTTAAGCTTTCAAGTTATTGGATTCTTCTAAGTCTTAAGTTGGAAGAGTTTATCACTCAAATACAATATGTCCATGCTGACTTGTATGATATAATGGTAATAGCCAGAGTAATGGGTAACAATCAGTATAACGACGCAGATGTAATAGTCTTAGGCAATTTTAAAGAACCAATACTACCCTATTATGCCGCATATAGATTTATGTAGATGCTCTGACAATTAGAGGTTTCATTTACATCTACTTAGATTCTACACCTACCAGAAAGGATTAAAGACCTTTTGAACTGACTTTGACAAATATAACTGTAAGTTAAATAATTTGGGTGTAATTTCATCATATTAATAAATTTGAAGAAAGTTGTTTGTCTCTTGAGCCTTACCCATGCCAAAATAATGTCTTCTGAGGTATCGTAGGATAATACAATATATTTCATGATGGAGAAGAGCTTAGCAGTATCTTTGACATTCCATGTGGAGCTCTTTCTTACATATGTTTAAATATAATTTCCAACCAGTTCATCGTGCATGACATTCATATCCCACACCATGTCGACGAAGTTTGCTGTATATATCATTAAAGCTAGTAGGATTATTAAACGGAAGTATAAACAGCTATGTGATACACGTCTTGAGTCTCAGCTCACAGCGAATGATAGCTATAAACCTCTCACTGAATTGCTAAACAAGATGGTGGAGATGTTCACTGCAATATCTAATCATATGGCTGAAAGGAAGAAGGATCTCCCTCCTGCGAATAATTATAGCAAACATCTGTTGGTGACATATCTTTACACACCTCATTATCGTTCTGGTAGATTTTATGCTAGGTGTTATGATGTTAGCATGGCTATACTTGGGGATACCCTTATCTTGTTCAACAAATGTGACTAGACTGTGCTTCTAAATAATACCATGGTTCTCTACACCTGAGGTATTTTGCATTTACTCTTTAGAAAGGAACCAAAGCATTATATTGAGGAGTATCTCGTTGTAAATGAGTCTTATGTTTGAGAAACAAATGTTCATCAGTATAGAAATGAACCTTACACACGTTTCAAGCCTTGTGTTGGACCTAAAAATCTATGTGTAATCAAGCCAACACTTAAGAAGGAAGAATAGTTTGAAGGAGAGGATATGTTCAATACTGAGAGAGGAAGAAGGATCGGTAATGCCTATTGGGACAATCCAAATGAGTTTGTGGATTGATTACAACTCATGCACACCTAATCCGGTGAAGGTCATTCTTCTTATGAAAATGAGATTGCTTCGATCATTGAATCACTCATGAATCTGACATCATTCTATAAAGTATTGGGTGACACTGGCGGTCTAGGGGTAAGGTGTCAGACTTCTATGCTGGCGGCCGGGGTTCAATCCTCGGTCCCGGCAAAGATTTATTTGATTACCAAACCCTTCCTTCACCTCTGACAAGACATCTTGTGAATGTGAGGAATGCCGGGCCTCCACCGTGGTTCGGATTCCACGTTAAACTGTAGGTCCTTCATTTCATCTCACAATCACCCTACCATTACACATTAGCGTAAGTACGTATAACCCGAACGGGTTGTAAGACGCGGTGCTAATAATAATAATATAAAGTATTTCTTTCATACCTTTTTTTCCTGTAATCATGTATGCTTTAACCATAATTAATAAAAATAATAGCTTTGCTATTTAATCCATCATATGTGATGACTAAGACATGGGAGATGTTTTATCTACATATTTGTTTACTTGATTGATGAGAAAAGGGGCTTTATTCTCCACATTGAGTTGCACCAAATATGTTTTGAGAAGGGGAGAGTATTGGGCTAATGTTAGTCTATCAACTACTATGAATATTACATTTAGGCAAAAGCTTCTGCAACAAGCAAACCTGATAAAGCAATATTCCATAATACGATTCTCACCCATCGTTTTGAAACTTTATGGGTTCAAATCTCAGTGGGGTCTAAATTTGTAGGTTTTTACTTGATGCTATGTTTAGCAGCTATTAATATAAATGTAAGAATAATTCATTCACACACACACACAAACAAAAACTATTTATGCTAGCAATATATGATTATGTATGATGAGTTAACTTCAGCCTTAAGTTTGAGTTTTGTTTCATCCCACCAACATTATTAGTCTTTCCAACATCTTATCAACACAACCACAAGTATGATAATTTTTTCCATATTTATTTAGTATATTTACTTTGAAATTAAACTAAATTGAATATTAGAATACTTTAACTAATAAAAAACATTAAAGCATCTGCTCATTGATACAGGGTGTCTGATCAAATTCTCTGCAAGAACAGGTTTATTATCTTACTTCTTAATTTAATTTATCGCCGCGTCCTATCTGTTCGGGTTATACGCTTAAGTACTAATTACACCAATGGGTTAGGAATTAGGAAGGTTTAATTTAGAGGAAGTAAACTCGCATTCGTGTGGAGGGAGACTGGAAAACCATCTAGAACCCCTCCCCCCAGTTCACTCAACCAAGATTCGAACCTCAATCTCCCCGTGTACGGCAGTCGAGTTCAACATGAAACTATTGCGTTAGCTAACTAAGTTACTGAGGTGGGTTATTATTATCTTACTACCGTTTAGTAAACGATAAATGGTGTTTCTTAAATATATTAATTATATTGGCACTGTTTGCCCTAGAATTAAGTCAGGATAGTCAGTGGCACTGAATTTGTATATTTTTTTCTTTCAGGCTGAACAATTGAGCAATGTACAACTAATAGAGATGTTCCTACTACTGGCACTTATAGTTATCTGGGCTGTGCTGCCAGATGGTGCAGCAATTCTAAGTCAATTCATTTCACACAAGTTTGTAACCTTTGCTATCCATCTACCCTTCAGCAGAAAACTAGAACTTGAAGCAGACATTGTTGGTTTGGATCTGGCAGCAAGGGTATGACAAAGATAATAACTTAACAGTTGGAGTCTTATTTCTATATTACTATATTGCAAACAATTTATTAACATACTCTGGTGGTGACAATTTGAACTATTTCATTTAAAAAAGTACAATAAGGTATTGCAGAATTAGCAAAAGTATATACCAATATTGAAATAGAGGGTGTGGTTAGGGAGGACCTTATGCATAGGAGATGAACTAGACCAGAATAGACAATTAATGTATTGGTCAGTTTTTTATATGGAATCATGGTCTGGCTTATTCTAAAAAATTTAGTGTAAAAGCTTCCTTCATGGTTGAACATACATGGGATCTTATTCATCCTTTTTTTTTGTCCCCACATATCTCTACCTGTTTGAGATACATACATTTAATCATTTTATAAAATAGTAAAAGTCATTATTATGGCGTTGAAATAAACTGATCTGGATATTAATAATTCAAACTAAAAGTTATCTAGTTAATCACATAATGCTTTTAGACCAATTTTGTCCAACTTTTTCTCTACAAAGAGCCATATTGATGAGGGGTAAGGGCTTTAGATAAATATTGGTCAGGGATTTAAGAACAAATACTTGTTATTATATCAAATATTTATTGAACTACTGCAATGCAATGTGTGTTATTTAACTTTCTAATTATTATAAAAATAAGTGATATAACCAGTAGTGAGTAAAACTATTACTAATACAAACTTGCTGACAAAATAATGATACATTTTCTGATGATAAAATCTTAACAATATTTACATGAGAAAAAACTCTTAACTGCTACAAATTTAAAAATTATAGACTCCATTTTATAATATAACTTCACTTAAACTATAGATTCAAATTAATGATAAAATAATTATTTAAAATAGTTTTAATAAATAATAAAGATGAAAAGATAAATTAAATTACTGCATACTCATAAAAATTGTTACTAAAAATATTGAATTCATTTTAAAATTGACTTGCCCACCAATATATAAATAAAATAAGAGGAAAAGTCTTTATAATACAATTATCTTTGTAGTTGTTGAAGTTTTTATATAAGACTACACATTCTTTACCACTATATTAACTCAATTTAACACCTAGACAAATATATACAGACCTAATGTAATAAAGTGCCTTAAGTGTCTCAGTGTTATAATATAACATGCCAGATTAAGGTGTATTGCGGATATAGGTTGACACCATTTTTGTAGACAATATGCTCAAATGAGCCCAATGTTATTGAGGCTACTGGTTTTCACAACACTTGCAACATGATACAATCTTATTTTGGAACTATTTTTAACATGTTTGTTGAATACTTACTGTCTCTTTGGTCTCTCTCTATTTATTTCAATATTGCTTGTCTTATCAATTTAGCTATCATGCATTCCTGTAAGACTTAAGTTTTATTTACATTTCCACTTTAAACACTTCTTCACAGTCCAAAATAATATATTAAATAATAGATGTATAGATAAATATAATTTAAATTTAATGTACCCCCTAAGATGTATTGGCATACTCCAGGGGTATGTGTACCCCAGGTTGATCTTGGAATATAATTGTCATCTTGTGGAATGGTTACCTTTTATGCGTTCAAGGACCATAATTTATGATTCAAATGCTCCTAGTATTCTATAATACTATTAAAATCAAACCTAGTTATTTTTGCTGCTGTACTGGCTTGTTCCAAAGCCGCTAAACTCTAAAGTAAATATATTTTTTTAAACGTATCTTATATTCTTTCGCAGCGCACATTCACAGAGTCTAAATGCAACATTTTTACATTATTTATATATATTTTAATCATGTTCAAACAGAGTAATAGATAGGAAATTGATTTTATGATTATTACATGTCTTTGGTTTCCTTTGGTTTGAGTCGCTGTCAAAGATGCAATTAAATTCAAATTGAAATTAGCCCTCAATAAAACCACTTAATTTTAAGCAAGAAAAAATACTCATACATATAATTATAAAAACATTAATGTTGCTTAAAATACCTTAAAATAAACTTTAAAGTGACCCACTTCAATGGAAGTATGGTTTAGGGTGTCACTCATGTGGTAGACTAGACATGCTGATGATGAGGCGTTAGGGGCTTGAATCCCTGTCAGGTCTACTAAGGGTGGTTTTCTACTAAGTCTACACTTTCCTTCCACGTAAATGTGGGTAGATTACCTCTAAAATACTTCTTTCTTCATAACAATACAATTAGAGTAATTAACAAATATGCGTTTAACCTAAAAAAAAAAAAAATTAAAGTGATACTTTGTGTTATTCTATCTCATCTCTTTATTGTAATTTTTATACCTTAGGCATGTTTCGATGTCCGAGAAGCAATTGTTTTTTGGGAAAAAATGAGGCAACTAACTATTTCTGGTGATGAACAAAATGTAGCTGAGTGGCTTTCAACTCATCCTAGCCATGAAAATCGAATAGAAGTATTTAAGAAACTGATGCCATCAGCTCTTAATGTTAGAGACGTTTTCAAGGTAATAATATTATGCTTGATAGAGAATTTATATCCATATTGATACAACTAAAGCTATTTATATTTGGTATGTTCTCAAAAGTTCTGTTAATCACACAACTGCAAAATTTTTTGAATACTATGCCTATCCTTATGTCATATAGTTTTGAAAGTATTAGTGTCGTGATTTTTTAAATTGCCACTATCTATTTCTTTGACTTGGTTAAGAAGATTAACTCATCTTGTGTTATGACTCGGATTTAGGTTTAAATTATGAATGTATATGCTAACCAAACTTGCAACACAAGCTAACTCTAGCCCACTATTCTAGCATGCATTTATTCAAAATTTGAAACTTTACTTTTACCTACTCTATGGCATTAGGGACTCGAAAGTTCATTTTTGCACTTAAAAAAGTATGCGAACTATCCCTTTCTTGAACAAGTTCTATCAATTCTCCCTCATTACACCCTCTCTCTTTGAGGTCCATTCTAATATATCTCTTTAAGGTAGTTTGTAGTTTGTAATATATATTTGGAATAAGGTACAGAAAATGTGGGTAGAGAACCATAAAAGGAAACTAACACAATATGGCTGTTAAAATGAAAAGAAGAATACAGTTCACACTTATCATTGCTGACACTGGACAAAGAGGTAATGGTTGCCAAAACCTCTGTCCAGTAGCACCAAGGTAAGATTCATTCTAATGTTATCCTCCCATCTGTGTCTAGTTCTTCTCATTGGGTTTACCAGTTATTACCCTGAACTTGGCTCTAGATTCTCCCATTCATGCTGCATGTCCTGCCCACCGTTATCTATGAGATTTTATTATCCTAACAATATATTAGCTAATTGTAATTCCCTAGAAATATTATAAAGAGGTAATTGCTCAAATTTAACTAAAGATTTTGAAAAAATAAATTTCAATCTTATCTTCACTAAATTTGCTATGCACAATTTAAAAACATTTAAATATTAAAATTGGGGAAATTAAGAATATAATAACTTTTATTGGATTTGTTAAAATACTCTACAGAGTAGACCAAGAGTCACCAAATTTGAAAAAATGATGAGTAATGTTATTTGACACTTAAACCATAACACAAAGCTTTAAACTATACACAAAAAGGTGTAACACTATATAAATTAAATATCTCAAATTATTCCCTATAAACATTTTAGAAGCCATTGATAAATTAAATAAATGGATTATGATTTTCTCACATTAAAAAAAAAATCTAAATTTTCTTAGCAGTTGTTCGAATCGGACTATTGTATTGCTAACTTAATAGTCACCACTATTACCACTTGGCGCAATGAGCTCCACCCATCACCCAATATTTGGTTTAACTGTTGCATGCTAGATAGACTTGCAGGTAATAAGCTAATATGTATGTGTTTTTGTGGTGATTAGGTTGGGGAAACTGGTTTCATTTTGTTTTTTGTTCTGTTATAAATAAGTGGACAGAGAATTATTTTATCATTTGTAATTTTGTGTATTTGTATTGTGCGACTTAGTAAAATGTTTTTGATTGAGCAAGATGGAAATATGTTGTGTTCTATATCATTGGTCCTCCGAAATAACAAAACAGTAATTTTATTACAAAAATAAAATGGAAAAAAATGTGTCTTCTACAACTTTGTTTGATATATATTTATAATATTACAAACCAAACTTCTTTGGTAAGATTTTTTAAAATAAATCTATATGTATGTTTTTCTTATTCTAGATTGACTGCTGATAAATTAAAATAGTTGATTTGTTTTTCAAAATTATCAATTTCATCCTCATGCTCATCTACCGTCTATTACCAGCAGAATAGTTAAAAAAAACTCATTAAAATGTGAGAAATACTTTAATAG
This sequence comes from Timema poppense, assembly GCA_902141375.1. Classification (NCBI taxonomy): domain Eukaryota; kingdom Metazoa; phylum Arthropoda; class Insecta; order Phasmatodea; family Timematidae; genus Timema; species Timema poppense. The sequence continues at coordinate 9,880 of CABFOV010008578.1, forward strand.
AAAAGGCATGTGTTTCCCGCAAAAATAAGTTTGCTGGCATTTTTAGAGAGGAAAGTAGCTTTCTTAATTGTCCATAATGTTTAGAAAATGCACTTATATTTGATAACAGCTAATTATTTTAAATAATATATTTTAAACTTGACCTAATAACCATGTAATGTGTAATGTAACCATGTAAGGTGTAATGGTCAGTGCACCTGGCTACGACCTAGAGGGTCCTGGGCTCAATTCCAGGCCGTTTCCTTGGGTATTCTTCCCTTAAAGAGAATGATCACAATGATCACCAGGGTTTGATTATTTAGGCCTAGGTTAGTTTAAGACTCACACTGGCTCCACAACTTCATAATAATTATCACATCATCTCAATGCGGGCACAATGTGTAGACCAGTGGTTATTAAGAGTCAGTGGGAGTTAATTTCAAAACAGCATTTTAGTTATCAAGTCTGTCACAGTACTTCAAAGCGTTAATAGTTATTTTCTACATTGGGATTTGTTTTTGTTGAAGGGGAAATGAGGGGAAATTTCTTGTTCAAAGAAACCAATGAGAAATTATTAGTGAAAGAAAACAGCCAACACGGCTTGCAAAGGATTATTTTGTGGAATTGTAAGACAAAACATACAGAGTAAGCAGTCCTCATGGTATAGCGCTACTCTCGTGTTAGACTAGACTGCCAAGTATGGAGAGATCAGCGTTCATGCCCGTTCAGGTGCACTTCCTCAAATTACACCTATCTCATCCTTTACCCATTAGTGTAGTAGGTGTATAACCTGAACGGGTAATAAGGCGCATTGCTTTAAAAAAACTACAGAATACAGGAGTGTTTTATGAAATTGTTTGCAACTTTACCTTCACGCAAATGCATGTACATTTACTCTAAATTCCTAACTTCAAGTTAGAATAATTAATATATAATATGGCAATTTGAATGGTTAGTGAAACACCTGCTGCCAAGATTGATTATCCCCAGAAAAAAATAATTATGGACCTGACATTGTCCACGTACCCACTGATGGTGTTTTATTTATATAATATATATATACATACTTTATTTACCTATATGTTAGAGTACTTTTTGATTATGTGTGTAGTTTATACCACACTACCCACACAGGTGAGCACGTGGGAAAAACGTGTTAGTGTCGTAGATCCTAGTTTTATGGTGACTAAGAGGTCGGGGCTTGGGTTCCTGTTGGGTGTGCATACATTTCTTTTACTTTAGTTCAAATTATTTCCCAAGTTTTCTCCATGCAAACGCGAGTACACTTTCTCAAGAATCCTACATTTTATATATCAGCCATAAAATATAAATTTGCAAATAGCTCCGTCGAGTAGTAAGACTTAGCGAAAAAAACAAGACAATATTCTAACATTGGTATGATATGAAGCAGCGAAGGTAATAGTCAAAACCCCATTATCCTAAGACAACCATTCCAACTTTGAAAAATCCACATACCAGCCTCGGTGGTCTTGTGTTAGGCTATAATGCCGAGGACTAAAGATCGGGGTTCAATCTCGCTCGAGTGCATCAAGGGTGGTTTCCCCACTCTCTTTCTCCACGCAAATGCGAGTGCATTTCCTATAAATTACACCTACTCCATCCCTAACCTATTAGCCTAATTAGTACATAGGCATATAACCGAACAGGTAGTAAGATACAGTGCTAAAAAAATCCACATAATCAGTAGTTGAATGCTCTAAAGTGCTTTGGCTTCCCTGTCTCAATAAATTGCAATTACAATTTACTAAAGGAACTTTGATATAGTTTTGGTCAAGATGATCCTGATAAGCATGAATAGTTAATTTTGAGCTTTGTGTCATCAGAACCAAAAGCCACTCTTTCTCCAAGTTTCTCTACTTTCATTTAGATAGTGTACAATCAAAATACCTTTATCATTAATCTTATAAACAACAACCAGAAAGTTATCGTTGTTCCTTTGATATTAGGTTAAGTAGTTTATAAGCTGCACTAAACTTTTTTTTGATTTGCAGTGTCCCAGGCTATCTGGTCTAGACCCCCGCAGAGAAGTGATATGCATAGATGAGGACATCATGTCACACTATCATTTATTGAATAATCTATATAATGTAAATATGGTTCATTGAAACAACTATTAAACAAATTTAACTTTATGAAACTTGAAGAAGTTAAGGAGTTATGACAATACAGATTCACAGGACTGACTCAGAAGAGTGAAAGTATTTATTTTAATATAAGTGTAAGACATGTTTAATAGTTGACATTTTTTATTAAAATGTATTGGTTTTAACTAGTGTATATAATGTTTTGCAATGATTAGGTACTAAACTAATTTTTCACCTACCGTATGATTAAACCTTATATTGAAGAATAAATGAAAAAGATGCCATGATACTACTGTGATTAATGTGACTAAGAAATAAGAAAAATTGCAGCTGAAAATTGTATGTCATTTGCATTAGCAAACATCCTTGAGATTTTTTAAATTAGGCCTACATCTAATGAAAATTGTTTATAACCAGAATCTAAACATTTCATAAGTCTTACTTATTCACACAAGCAAAAGAATTTCCAGAAGTTCATTTATTGAAACATCGAATTTGGACCCAGTGTAGACGAGATTAAAAATTACAATTTTGTATATTATTTTCAAATACATCAATTTACAGTTTTATTACTTGATTGTAATATAAATCATGCTTAGCAAAAAAAAAGTATTAAATTAACAGGCTTTTTATTAAAAAGTATAATATCTTTTTCATATTATGTTTGGGTTATTGATGTAAGATTAAACAAGTTACTGTATTATTTAAAAAAAATAATTACTGTTTCTACAGACTTATCACACAAACTTATTTCTTCTGGAACCACACATAACTAATTCTGAAAGACTCACTCTCCAACTGCTTGGCCTTTATATGATGACAAGGTTTTACCCTGTTGGGATTTAAGACAAATTATCTGTCTCAGAACAAAATTTAACAATCAAGACCAGATTTAATGTATCATAACAATAATATAGGGTAGCTATGTCATGGGAAAATAAGTTATATAAATTATATCAATCTATAAAGATAAAGGTTTATTTTCTTGACACACAATTATGTGTTTAATATTATATCCTACCATTTAAAAAAAAAATTGTATACATCACAAACAAAATAATTTTAATAGGTTCAGTTGTAATAAATCAATTTTTCCTACATACAATTGAATGTTTTTTATTGTAACTATTAACAATGTATTTTTTGTTATTAAAAGATATAAATTTCAAATCTACTTATCACTTTTTTTTTGCATACAATCGAATGTTCTTTTTTATTGTAATTTTTAATAATGTCTTTTATAAAATGTTATAAATTTCAAATAAATCTACTTTTCATTTATTTATCATACTAAGTAACATTAGGCCTATTATTGTTTTTACAATTCCAAGAGACTTTAAAATAATCACAGGTGTATTAAGATTACAACCCTTAGACCCTCTAAACATCAGCACTGTTTTTCCATTTCTATAGATTTGTTTCAAAAACATGTCAACAGGCTTTTAGGTAGAAGGTTTATTTGTCAATCGTGACACCGTACCATAGTCAGTGTAGCCAACGAACAGCTCGTGTGTTTTTGTGTGTGTGGATTTTTTCTAATTTCTACCTTCATTAGACGTGTACACCATTCATAAATATAGTAAGAAGTGTTATTGGACACTTTTTTAATTAGGTGCTTTAGACTAGATTTAATTTTAGAGAATACTTCAAATGTTTTGCGAAAATCCTTATATATATATATATATAAACCAATGAGAGATTAAATAAGACTAATAGTTACATGTAAATAATGGCGATGCGTTACAAACTCGCTAACTTAACACTAGACATATAGCTGCATTCGGTACATTGATTTAGATTAAAGAGATACTATCGAATACACATATCTTAGAAAGTGCCAGTTTAAAAGTATATACAAAATAAAATAAAATATAGCTTTTCTAATATATGTACCAGAACACATAGTATATTGAATCAGGTAGATAATTCCCTATAGTGGGTTAAATCAACACTTTGAATCAAACTTGGTTTTAGGACTAGATTAAGCAAATATTAGTCAATGCACATAGATTTTATAGGTAGAATTTAAAAATAATATATTTTAGAACAATCATAAATAAACATCCAACTTGAAATTAAATCATTGAATCAGTTAGATGATTTTCTTAGTCGCTTAGATAAAAATTTTGAATGAAACTTGGTTTGGAAATAAACTAAGCAAATTTTATTCGATACACACATATTTTCTATCAGGAATTTAAAAATTGTAGCTTTTAGAACAGTCACAAATTTAACCCTGATAATACACATCCAATTTAAAATTAAATCGCTCTCTCTCTTAAGCTATGTAACAGAATGGCTCAATACAAACAAACAGAAGAGAACTGAAATACCTGATGTCGATGTTGTTGAATGTTCCGACGTCTTGATTAGTCAGTCACTCCGTAGCTAATTTTCACGCGAAGAAGACAAGGCTGCTCTAAAATCACCCATGTGTATATGAACCAAAACCCCTTTCACCAGAGAACCAAGGACCCATTTTTTTCTAATTTATATCGAAAATAGAATCGGAAAAAAACGAATGGTCTCACCATTGATGGTGTAATATTAGTTTTCAGCCATGCTTATTGTTGTCATCCAAGGCTTGTGCACCGGATGTGTAGTAAGAATACACATTTAGTTTTTATACCATCATTCTGATGCGGGTACATTTCTCCCCCTTCTTATTCCATTCTACAAACTATGTCTCTAAGGTTTTCCTATTTCACTCCTGACCCCCGCTCATCTAATGTAAGCATGTCAATGTTTCAGACATGTAAAAAAAGATAAAACCCTACACCTTGTGTTAGGAAAGCATGCTTTTATTTTATTTTACTTTTTAGTACCGCGTCTTAATAACCGTTCATGTTATACATATAAATGTGATAATTAGGCTACTCAAATAGAGTAGGAATGAGAAAGGACGCATTTTAGAGGTAATTTACCAGCAGTTGCTTGGAAGGAGAGTATAAAACCATTTGAGGAAAAACCCTTCAAAACCCAAGCGATATTCAAACCTCGATCTTCCTCGGCATGAGCATACCGGTCCAACTCGAGTGAGACGCCTTATTCTATTCGAGTAATGCATTAACTTATTTTCATCCAAAGCAATAACAGGATAGCCATTTATATTGGATGGTCTTTGCTTTTTATAATAAGGAGGTCCAACGGCCATACACTTAAGGCCACACTCAGTGCATCCATTGCTACAGTCCGGTAGGCTCCTGTCAGCCTCGGTAAGATGTTCCTTTGTAGACCTTGAATCACCTTAACCGGAACGACATTGGTTAGTCTGCGAGCCTAGATCCACGCCCCATAGCTCACAATGGAGAGAAGGTTCGTCAGATGGTATGTCCTTATTATCCGCATAGGCAGATGAACCGCCTCTGTTCCATGTTATAATTTTATTCGTCACCGACAAAGTTTTCCCCATCACTTGTTCCATGTGCGCTGGAAAGTTTCTGTTCTATTCTAAGGTCACTCCCAGGTATCTGACCATATGGCTTCTTCTTATAGATTTACTACCTACCTTTATGTTTGGATCCCTAGCCAATCTACCCTTGAACAGCATGTGCCCTTTTAACTTGACACTTTTACACCAGGTGTCAAGTTCTTCAAGCACCTGGTTACTTTTTTCATCTAAGTTCCTTCTAGAGTACCCTTCTATTACTATTAAAAGGTCGTCTGTGAAGGTGACCACACCTTGCGTCTTCGGTATCCCTTCCAACAAGTACAACACTGGTTCCAGGTTGACATCCCAAAAGATCGGGCCACATACCGAACCTTGGGGACATCCCTTTGTCAGTAGCTTCTGAACCCTATTTCCTGGACATCTCAGGGTGGAGTATCTGTTACGACAGTAATCCTTAAAACTCATATACAGCTATCCTTGACACTGAATCTCTCTTAATCTGTCAAACATCGCCGGCCATCAGAGGTTGTAATAATCGTTTGCGATGTCCATGAATATTCCTACGACGTATTTACATGCTTCTGAGACTATCAGTTCCATTGCTCTGCAGATTGCGTTCTCTGTCGACCTGCCTCCTCAGAAGCCATATTGCTTCTGATGCATTCCCATGATGGTTCTGTGTCTCAGTGATCTTTCACAGAGCATCTTCTCCTGCAACTTCCCTGCTGTGTTCAGCAGGCAGATGGGTCTGTATGACTTCGGAATCAGTGGAGCTTTATCCTCTCCCGTGCTTATCACGATTACCTCGCTCTGCTTCCAGATGTTAGGGATTCTGCCTTGAGCGAGGCATTCGTTTAGCAGCCCTTCAAGGAAAGGAGCAATAAGGCCAACCGTCTTCTCCAGCACTTTGACCTTTATCTCATCCGGTCCAGGCACCTTTTTCTTGACCATCAGAGCAAGGTCGACAAACGCTAATTACTTTTATAAATACTAACCCTATATCGCACCCGATAATTCTTTGTTGTTGCGCCAAAGGTCCCGGGTTCGAATCCTTTATTCAGTTGTCAATAATATCTAGCTGGAATAATTCTCACTAAAAGTATAAATAATATCTTTGGCTGTTTTCGTTATTTAACCCTGCGCAAATGATTGTATGACCACTAATTTTATTATTCTGGCTCTCTCATTCGGGTTCAATTCCTCCGTGTTCAGGTGTCAATGACGTGCAAATACGGGTAGACATCCCGCCCTGTGACGTAAGAAGGTAGGAGGGTTCAAATCCCTTCAAGGTCGACAAACGCTAATTACTTCTATAAATACAAACCCTATATTGCGTACAATAATTTTTTGTTGTTGCGCCAAAAGGTCCCAGGTTCGAATCTCGTATCCAGGTGTCAATGATATCTAGCCTGATTAATCCTCACTAAAAGCATAAATAATAGCTTTGGGCTATTTGGTTATTAAACTACCATATATATTTTCATATTTCAACCCTGCACAAATGATGGTACATCAACTCATTTTATTATTTTGTCTCTCTCATTCGGTCAAAGATATCCATACGGCGTTGGAGGGCTCAATTCCCTCGTGTTCAGGTGTCAGTGACGCGAAAATGTAGGTACACAGATCGACTTGTGACGTTAGGAGGTAGGGGGGGGGGGTTCAAGTCCCTTAGAGGGCAACAAACGCCAATTACTTCACANGGGGGGTTCAAGTCCCTTAGAGGGCAACAAACGCCAATTACTTCACATTTCAAGCCAGAGCAAATGCTGGTACACATTTAGTCTGGTCACACACCACCGTCGAAAAGTTACCGAGGTTCGAATCCCGAAGGGCACTCCGTCTAAATGTCAGGCTCATCTCTTTCTGGTGGAGAAAGTCGAAAGCAATTACCTGCTGCAGTAAACTGCTGGACGCAATAGATCATATAATGTGTAAGTTTGCCGCTCTTTAACTATTAAAGAACATCTACAAGTAACAATACGATCTCTCTCCCAAAATCAGCTCTTATCTCACGCTTGCCTGAAGAGATTAGTTCAAGTTTGGGACTAAAGATGGCTGTAGCATCTAGAAACAGGTGCTTTCAACCCCCAATGTTTATTTATTTCAATAACATATAGCGTGGCTATCTCGAAATCATCAATTTGACCCTCTGGCTAGGTAATTTGATATTTTTATAACAAAATCATGTTGTTTCAACATGTTTAAGTATACCGACATAATAATTATATTGTTTTTAGCCGGTTATTAGCAAGAGAGATGGAACTCTATATTGCACATGATAATTATTTGTTGTTGAGCCAAAGGTCCCGGGTTCGAATCCCGTGTCCCGGTGTCAATGATATCTAGATGGAGTAATCATCTCTAAAAACATAAATAATAACTCTGGCTATTTGAAACTACCTATATGTTTTAATTTACATCTTGGTAGGTAATAATCTTTTCACATTTCACCCCCTCGCAAATGATGGTACAACCACTAATTTTATTATTCAAGGTTTTAATTCATGTTACCGTACATGGCGAACGCTGAAACACAACAAGGTACTTTAATAAGGATTGTTTATGAAAAAATGGCCCCTGAATGGGCATTAGAAATACCGGGGTCTTCAGAGGGCTACGACTCGTTGTTTCAAAGAACCCGGGTGTGGTGGGTTCATAACTCTTCATCAGGGTCATTAGCACTCTCTTTCAACATTTATAACAAGTTAGGATTGTTGCGTTATCAAATTTCCACCATCTGACCCCCACTAGAGGAGGGAATTTTACGAAGTGAGGGGTGGGGTGAATTGAAAGGTGCATCAGCAGAGCGAGGGAGCAGCGTAGCTTAGTCCGTTCTGTGCCGTGGCGATGTAAGTAGGGGGAGCCTCCCACGCTCACTAGCACGGTTAAGAATACGCTACACTGCCATCGGAAGATGTTCGTGCTGCGCGATGCCACGGAAGGAGCGCCCGACGCCGTGGACTGCACGCCAATAAACTCCCACACAAATAAATAAAATAAACTCCATCGCCCATCCCAATCCTACCCTGACTTAAAAAAACCAATGAGTACACAAAAAAACAACCAAATGAGACAGGGAAAAACAATGAGCGCACACATAAAAGCAATGAGCACACATACAAATAGCCAGGGGAGTAGGAGGGGGAAAGCCAACAGCCAATCAGAGAGCGAGGGGCGGCGTGGTCACGTGACCAGCTCTAAGCCTATTAGCGTCGATTTCTATCTGGCCACCCTAGCTACTTATATGCAGTGTAAATATTCGAGTTGAATAAAAAGGAGCAATTGTTTTTACTCGCAATTTGGAGCAATGACTGACCTTCATATTAATAAAGTTTGTTCACAATAATTTATATCTGTTTCAGCATTCCACAATAATACAAATACAATTTAATGTGTGTTCTTCCGAATGAGTAACTACTCCATACTTTTTCAGTCAGCACAGTAGGGGACTCAAAGTTTTCAGAGCAATTAATATGTGGACACATATAATATTTCAGTTTATAAATATTATGCTCTAAAGAGATTTTACAAATTTAACGTACAGTGGATAGCGCCACACTATTTGTAAGAAACATATGAAACTTTATTTTCAAACTGTATCGCTTTAAAGATAATATTTTTAGCCAATAAATTTCATCTGAAAATACAATTTTAATGAAATTGATTTGCTATATGATTTTAAAATTGTCAATGCAAATCAGTATAGTAAAATACTTTTTATAAATTGAAGTCAAACCAATTATAATGCTATATTGCAATTTTCTCATAGATGGACTTCACTGATAGCTATAAAAACTACTATATCTACTTTCACGTTTTCTCACGTCTGGCAATGTGATCTGTAACTGTCACTTTTGATAGATACTATCAATACCTATAGATAAACTATAATAATAAATTAAATCAAAGTTACCAATGATGGCTTCAAAATCCTTATACATTTTTAAGAAAGATTTTATTTGAAATTTAGGCTCTAAATAAATTATTTACTCCATTTATATTTAGGTACATTTCCTCTAAATCCTATAGTTATAGTTCCTAACCTATTAATATAGCTCTGAGGATATCCTGGACGGTTGGTAGGAACCATATACTTGCCTCTACCTTTGAGCAGTAAATTAGTGTCGCCGAGATTGGCGAAACGGTTCCAGCGGTCGTAACGGAACTGCTTTGAGCAGTGGGTGGCGACGAGCTTTCTGGTGGCCAGAAGGGTGTCAGCGATGCTGGCCTCTCTGAGGCACACGCGGTTCTGCTTGCGGAACCCATGCAACAACCGGCACCTACCACCTTGACTAGAGATCCCGAACATTGCCGACACTCTCTTCTCAAGCACCCACTGGTATCTGGAAATCACCGATTTAAAGATGAAACAAATTATTATTAGCATTATTATACTAAAGTAAAGTAAGGTTGAATCTAATATATGAACAGCTATTATCAAAGTAAAACTGAATTTCAAATATTGTTGTTACTGTTCATGTTTTATAATCGAAGTCAAATTGAATTTTGAATATTTTTGTTGTAGTTCATGTATTATTAAAGTCAAATTGAATGGTGAATGTTTTTGTTGTTTTATCATAGTCAAAAGGAACTTTTAATATCTTTGCTGTGTGTTTTATTATCAAAGTTATATTTAATTTAAAATATATTTTATTGTTGTTTATATTGTACAGTTTTATCAAAATTAAATATGAATTTTTAGTATTTTTGTAATTTATTTTATTATAAAAGTCAAATTGAATTTATAATATATTCTGTTGTTTTTATGTTGTAGTAGCAATCCCGCAAGACGTTTCCCGTGACCCATTATGGTACAAGAATTATATAAGCCCTCTCCCCTTTCCATGGTGCCCGGTTCGCCATGAGAATTTAATTATCAGATTAACGATATTTTCTTCAAAAAGATGTTAAAAATAACCTAGTCAAAAAGCTAATTAAATATTTAAAATTCGAGGTGAATCCGGATCCCCTTTCGTCCACCTATTCTAAAAATTTAAGATCTATGCGTGCTGTAGATTTGGCTGGGCATCGCACACAAACACACACAGTCAAACACTTCCTTTTATTATTATAGATTATAGAAGTCAAACTGAATTTAAAATATATTTGTTCTTGTTTGTTGTATTATTGAATTTAAATTGAATTTATAATATTTTTGATGTTTATCTTGTATTTTGGTGAAGCTCTGAGTCAATAAAAAATTGATTTTAACTATCGTCTAGTCCTCTTCAGTGCAGACAAGACACTGAGAAATAGGAGTATATAATCTTTTCCCCAAAAGCCTGTTTTATCTGATTCATCTGCTTGTAAGTCTTTGGGAACCCTTGACTAAGTTAGTTTACCATTGAGTCCTGCAAAATCTTCATTTATTTTAGGATAACCGGACTGTATTAATGAATAAAGTGAGCTAGAAATAGCATCACATACCGGCATTAGTTCTTCCTCCATCCTAATAAATATTTGAATCACAGAATCCCAACATGAGTGAATATAACCAAACGGCTGTTTCTTTCATTACCATTCCAATGCCGATGTGTAAATTTCAGTAAAAGTATCGAAACCAAAGTATCGACTAAAAAACTTCTAGTGTCGATAAAATATCGATGATGTATTAGTAAAGTATCGACTGAAAAACTTCTGTAACGGGCTAAACCAGTTCAGGCCTTTTTCGGCCCTAAAATTTGAAGCAATTAATCATGGGTAATATACACTCACATATAATTCTTCCCTGATCTACATACTAGTTTTGTAATACATAGATGTCTGTGTTACACACCAACGTCTTGGATACTGCATGGAACAGACTCCAGCCCCATCAGAAGCGATGCCGTCAGAATGGTGGGGGGACCATGCCATTCAATTATATCGCACTTGACCGGTCCGAGTTTCTTGATCAACTGAAGACGGCACTCAATCAGCTCTCTAGGTGGAGTCAACCTTCCAGAACCCCGTAGATTGTCGATCACTCCCTCTTCTCGTCCGTCCCACCATACAGTGCTATAAAGCTCCGTTCTTCGCTTGGCAACAATATGATTGCTATTATTCAACGTCTCCTAGACAGTCGTCTCTTAACAAACTTTTCCTACATTTAGCGGCGATCAAGATGTTCTCGCCGACCGGACCGTAGAAAGTAACCTGGACGTCGATAGATCAATAAAGGAATCAGGGAATAGCCCGTACTATGGCTGGATTCACATCGTAGTCCTTAGGGAATATTAGTTTAGAGGATTAGCATATTATATAACTTATTGTTTTTTTTATATCTAATGATATCCTCTTGCGCTTCACGCAAGTTTCCTGCTGAGTCTTTGGACCAGCAGTTTCAATGGGAGTGAGTCCCACACCTTAACCCGTATGACTATTTCGAAGTCATCGAGGTGGCTAGCCGGGAAAGAGGTAAATCTGATTGTTCAGGGACTCGGAGCGGTGCCTAGTTAGGCATGCTTAATGTATGTGGTATACCACTTGGGTGTTCAACTTGTGGGCTGCTTCAGCCTTTCTGGCACGACTCGTGGTATCTAATTTTTGTCTTTAATTTGTGTTGCTGGCCCTCTTTTTAGAGTGCCCAACACTTGTATTATTGTTGCCCTACTGGCTTAGACCAATGGGTCGTGTGCCAGCCTAAGAAAAGGTAATATCCAAGAACACAGACTTTGAACTTGCCCAGTACAGTTGTCTGTAGAATGTTCAATGTTAATGTATCAAACAAACTGATTGTTACTAGCTTTTCTAATCTGTTATTATACAGCTAATGGGCGCTTCACGCCATGTTTACCTTTGTCTCTACCCAGCAATCTAATAAATAACTTGATGCTGTCAAGTTTATAGACCATGTTATTTGAGATGGTGTTCCTAATATGCATTGTGTACCTTGTTCTGCTTTATGATTAATTAATTTTTTTTTTCAAACCTACCCTCTTCTTGCTATTTCTTATATTGATATATGTATGTTACGTACCATCTAAACCCCGAGATGGTACAATACTATCTTCTTGCTATTTCTTATATTGATATATGTATGTTACGTACCATCTAAACCCCGAGATGGTACAATACTATTTTCTTGCTATTTCTTATATTGATATATGTATGTTACGTACCATCTAAACCCAGAGATGGTACAATACTATCTTCTTGCTATTTCTTATATTGATATATGTATGTTACGTTGCGTGTGCATTTCCCTTAGCTACCCTCTAATCACTCATTGTTTGTGTTGAAATGTGTGAAATAATGAAAATAGCTTGTCGGATGTAGAAAGCTAATAATGATGTGTACGCGCTGAAGTTTGTATTTTGGTGATTCACTTAGCACCGTGTCTTACTACCCGTTTGGGTTGTATTTATATGTACTAATTACTTTAAAATCTAAAGGATGGGGAAGGTTGAATCTAGATCTGAGTTGTCACGGATCGTTTTCATTAATATCCAAGCATCTGGTAGACAAAAAATATATAACCTTAAAATATGTTACATATAACCACACACATTTTATTAAGCTATATAAAACACACATACATAATATAAATATAC
>CABFOV010008579.1:0-21218 GCA_902141375.1 Timema poppense
CTCCCCCGGCTACGGCCTTGATTTAACGTGCTCTTTCTGAACCGAGTGATTATTATCAGGATACGAACTATAAGATCACTTGAATCTAAGAACAGCCATAGCACCCGGCGGTAATTATTTAATCACTGTGAAACGAAACACCACCTCCCCCCGATTCACCCATTAATGCCTTGGTCATTATGGGAATCAAACCCGGGACCATTAGTTTAATAGGAAGACTCGCTACCGACTTAGCTAAGGTGTCAGACCAAAGGCCAGCTCACACAAGCGATGCTTCCGTACATTTTCAGCATACACGTTAACTATTACGGTGTGAGCCATTAACTACTATAATGGTTATTGTTATCAAAACCACTAGAAATCACTAAAACGTGTGCGTAATTTGGTGTTAAAATAGGTAGGCAATAGATTTCTGCGATGTTAAAGATTAAAAGTTGCCTTACATAGACAAAATGCACAGTCTGTCTGTCTTTCAAACAAAAGTGAACCGAAATAAATTTGTTTTAAAATTAGTTTGAGGACAAAGGAGGGAGTAAGGAGTGATTATTTGGGTCTCAATATAAGGGTCTCTATGTAGCCTAGTGGAAGGAGCAAGGGGAAATTGTTATGGTCTCAAATAAAATGGAACATCCAAAAAATTGTTTTTGATTCGTGTGCCAGGCGATGTGCCTGGTAGTCCTCATCCTCATGGTGAACGAGATGCCGGACCTGTTTAGCAGAGCTGCCTTATGCCTCCTCTTCACCACACACGGCGGCCTCACCCTTGTGTGCCTCATACACATCATGGCGCAAATACGTGGGAATCCCTTCTCCCGTCTGCACGTGAGTAGCAGCCGGATCTTTAGGGGGGAGGGGTGGGGGATTGAAGCTTTAAATTAGTGCGAGTTTCAAAAGAGGCGGCATTAAGGGCGAATATAATATAATTCTTGGAAAGATTCAGTGGCGTACCCAGAAATCTGCTTTAAAATGGGAAGGTGTGGGAGGCAGGGGAATTTGTGCATTTTATTTCGCCACGCATTCGCATTGAGCTACAGACAATATCATCGCTGAGAGAACTGCCAGGTCTTACAAAGAAAAGCTATATCTTCTTTTTGTTGATTTACCGTTGCCAATTCTCTTCGCTTTCAGACATGTCAGGAGGTGGTGTGTTGGAGTGAGAAGAGAGTGTTACCGGGGCAACCTCAACGAACCAGTGTTGCAAAATGTGTCTTATGTTTAAGGGAAGATTGACCACGTGAGAATAAGAGAATGACAACGATGTTTCCCAATAATAGCCATGCAATTACCTCAGCTATGATAATCAGTATAGCCTGGAAAACCATAAAAGAAAATTCTTATTTTACCCATAAGGGATTTGAACACCTACTTCAACGGTATAGGCAGACCGTACTAAATGCCTTTTGCATTTGGACTACACGCACGCTAGTTTATACAGGATGCTATTATTATTTTAATTTTTTTCAACTGGGAGTTTTCGGAACATTTAAATGTTAATTATGGTTCACCTTTTGGATATCAAGTCGTAAATATGTTCTTACAATGTAGCTTATGTATTCTATTTCCGGTGATGAGAGGTTGAGGCTAGAATCACGGCTGGGTACAGTTAGATTTTTGTTTTTTCATACCATAACCATGATAATGATACCTGGTTTCATCCTTAACTCATGGATAAAAGTTATATGGCACATTTGTTAAATAGAATAAACTCGAATGGACCGAACTTTATATTTGAGAAAGTGGTCTTTGGGATCATTATCGATTCTTTAAAAAAATATGTCCAAAATTTGTTAATCAACGTTTTTCTTGTTTCGTGCAGATGGCCATATACTTGGATGTGGCGCTGATCCTGCATTTCGTTAGCACGTTGGTCGTCATCATTACTTACCACGAGTCCGATTGGCAACTGCCGGCGCTGATGATAGTGCACGTGGTCCTTTTGTTGACCGCCTTCCCGTTTTATATCAGGGACATGATCCTCCTCGAGTCCAAAGAAAAGTGGGATGACGATCTCCGATTACCTCCTACACCGTACTACCAGTCTGCAGCTGATCTCCACACAACCCCCTCCTATATCGTAATATAGTTGTGACGTCATGACTATCGATAAAATGATCCCCACTCATTAGGAAAACAAAAAAATTACAAGATTTTCAAAATTAAATGAAGTTGTTATTTAATAATTAATAAAATTTAATGTAATAAATTAATAATTTAAGTAAATAGTTATATAAAGTGATTTGAATAAAAAAAATTATAAATGTGTTATTATGAAAATATGGTTAGTTAGGCTGATTTAAAATTATTGCCCTGGTGCTTTTCCTTAATTTTTCAGAATTCATAAAAAAACTGGCATCACGTAATCGTACACACTTTCTCATATTGGGTATGATATAAATGAATAAAATCTTTGAAAGTAATTATTTTCATTAATCTAACAAAGTTTTACTCATAAATACAAACACATCAGATTGTTAATTGAAATAAACATTCCTTATATATAAATTTGAAAGAACCTTTTTCAAAAATAAACTATTTGTAAACTACAATAAAATTACTTTTAATTTGTAAAAAAATATATTATTTATCATGAAAAACTATTCCAATATAGGCCTACCCATTACTCAATCTTCAAGGTAAATTTTATAAAATAATCAAATTTAAATTATTCGTCTAAAGCTAAATACCATTAAATTAATGTATTTTAGTAAAAAAGCATAGATCATTAAAGTATTTATTATGTAAAATAGGCCCTCGATACTAATTTTGAACAAGGTTGTTATTAAAATTTTACAAAATAATCATTGTATTTAGAAAAAGAATATATATATATATATATATATAGAGAGAGAGAGAGAGAGAGAGAGAGAGAAAGAGAGAGCGAGAAACAGAGAGAGTTATTTATAATGTAAAAACTTAACAAGTACTGGTACTCATTTTAAACAAACGTGCCAGATTTTTTTTTATATTTGAATTTAAAAAAAATGTAACCAGTGAACTACCCAAAACTATTTTTCCTACAAAAAACATGTAGAGAGTTTTATCTGTCATGTCAAACGCTTCCTAAATATGCACTTTAAACAAATTCATTAAAGCCATTTTTAATTTTTGAAAAGCACTCATTAATATGTTACACTGTAAGGAAATTTTGCTCAGAAATCAAGTATACAAAATTATTTGTGAGGTAAAATAATCCCTAGATATTCATTTTAATTAAATTCGTTATAACTATTTTCAAAATTTTTGAAACTAAAAAAAAACATCACTAATCATTAATCACTAAACTACTCTTAATTTTAGGGATTAGGTCAAAATAATAAAAGGTCCCTGGTTCTAGCATCTATATATCAGTTTGAGCCAAATACACCAAACCATTTCATATATGTATACAGAGACGGGCAGGGCAGAAAGAGAGACACACATGGGGACAGACAGAAATTAGTGTAAAATACCATTTTTTAGGGGTTTGGACCTAAACAAAACGTAAAGATTAGTCACTATCTCGAGAACAAAAATGTTCACGGCTACAATACCTTTCCTTAATATGAGAAAGGAAAAATGCATACAATTATTTAGAATCAAAGTTAAGAAAGATTTAATTTTGAAATAAAATAATCAACACGTCTTGTTGCTTTGCAGTGTTGCGCCAGATCAAGTTAGTTGCCCAAAGGATGTATGTTAATATACACAGTTAATCTAGAATATATTTAAAAAAAAGAAACAATAAGTTGATAAATATGAGTATAAAAAAGATGAGTTTATTGAAGTTCATTAGATATTAAAATTGTACGAATAATAAATTGAAAAGTATGAAAAACTGTGGATTATAAAATATAAGGATGTTAGAAATATATATGATGTTCGTAAACTCATAGCCCAAACTGCACATATAGCTTATTTGAACCGAAAGTAATACAAAATCCCTAAACACTTACACCCGGAAAATTATAATACCACTAAATTGTGTTCAAAGTGTCGGCGTACAGCGCCGGGGGAGCAAAACTATTCAAGCATGTGTATACAACAAGTTGCATAGGAGCTAGGCGCGCGGTTCTGCACATGTAATAATGGCAAGCATTTTCTGTGATGTAGGACCGTTAATGCTGACCCTCAGAACGTAGTTCCATTTCTAGATGGACTGGTCTGTTGTACACGCATGCATGCACAGCTTTTTTCTCCAGGCATTGTATGCCACATATATAAAAGTTATCCCGATTATCCGCGGTAATGGAGGGAACGAGAGGTGCGGATAACTCAAAACCACAGATAATCCGCATAAATGGTAAAACAAGAGATTGTAGCACATTCAATTCAAACTAGTACTCATTTTCGTGATTCTTTTTATGAACATATAGTTATATTTCAAGCCCTCAGATAATAAAAAAGCAGTTTTAATCAATGTACAGAATACTCAAAATAGACACATCCCTTAAAAAGTTTTATTGGTATTCTGCTTCATTGCAGCTTCTTCCTTTTTCCTTATCCTGCTATGTTTTTTCTTCTCCATAACATCAGTTTGTCAGATAAGAGCATGTCATTTTCATGTTACAGATAACTAAGCAGGTTATGAGTTCATTCCAGTGCAGTCCTCCTTGTATAAACTTGTTGCCTGTCTGGCCATTATCTCTTACCTACGGATTTACTGAGTACAGCAATCGGTAGCCCTGTATTCTCCATCACGCGGCGTTTTTCAAAAGTATCTCCTGCTGTTGGCGATGCCACGGTTAAGCCCCAAAGCAGATAATCTGCCCACGGATAATTGGGAGTCTAATATACATATGAAATTTAAAAATAAACAAACATGTGCACCTCGAAGCTGGAATAATTCTATATTTTTGCTAAGATTTTTTTTAAAATTTATTAAAAACTGGTTTCAAAGAAATAATATGAGGTTTTTTTCTGCCTGTTTGAAGCGTTTCCCGGGGTAACCACATTATTATTATTATTATTATTATTATTATTATTATTATTAAGCAATATATTTCTAAAATAATCTTTCTTATTAGTAGTTAGGCTCTTCTCCTTATTTCGCAGAGTGACTACATTGCCAGCCAAAATACGTAGATGATTAGTTTTGATGTCAACGTATCATCTTCAGATCTGAGGAAAATCAATGTATAAATTAGGGTATAAACAAATTAGTATAAAAAACATATCATAGCTACAAGGTGAGATGAATGTAGTTGAGAAACAAGAGTATAAATAATTGTGTTTGATAAAAGTATATAGTATATCAAAAACGATGTTTATATTAAATTGCATTTAATATACCATGTTGTGCTTATCTGATTTCCAAACCCTTCCTTTACCTCTGACAAGACTTGTATTAATCATAACTTGTGAATGTGTGTGGAATGCCAGGCCTCCACCGTGGTTCGGATCCCACGTTAAACTGTAGGTACTTCATTTCATCTCACATTCACCCTACCATTATACATTAGCGTAAGTGCGTATAACCTGAACGGGTAGTAAGATGCGGTGCTAATAATAATAATAATAATAATAATAATAATAATAATAGTAATAGTAATAATAATCCAACATGTTTAAATTTAACTTAAAACTAAGGTGTTGTTCAATCAACTACTGTATACAGATGTGTGGTTGTTAGAATAGTATTTATTTATACGGTGTGATTTACAGGCAGTGTTGCCAACAACCATATATATGTTGTAGCTAAATTAGTACCAGAAAGCCGCTAGATTGTCGCTAAACAAAAAATTAAAAGTCATCAGATTTGCCACCAAGCCAAAAATGCATACATTAATCTGAACTGAATGTAAGATACATTAGTAAAATGAGGTGATCCCAGGATCCGTAACGATGTAATTGTGATTTGTGAATGACAGATAGGTAGTTTATATAGAAATCTTCTGTAGATAGAAGCAACGCTTTATGCGTTCTTGCAGAGCGGTAGTTCAAAAATCAAACTTCTACAGCATCAAATTTTAAAATAATGAAAATGCACATAAAAGTAAATTAAGGAAAGTCGCCAGTTGCTAGGCGGTAAAAAATAAAAAGCGAATTAGTCGTTTCAGACCCGCGAAAGTCGCTGGGTCTAATGACAAAGTCGCTAGATTGGCAACACTGTTTACAGGCTAGCAAACTGTCACAGAATGAAATTGCTTGTAAATGACTGTCTGTATACGATAGTTATCAAACTAACTCCACCTGTTAGCTATTACGCTTTACACAAGAAAAACTAAGTATTTACCCTAAGTAATCTTTCAAAGATGTTAAAATGGGCGTTCTTAAAGTTCAATATTGTCGTATTTATTGAACTTAGCACAAATCTAAAAATACACCAAAAAAACCTTGAATAACTAATTCATTAAAGTACTTGTAATGAGTTGTAAACGCAGGATTTATCATAAATTATACAAGTACAATAAATCTATGTATACTATTTGTTTCCCATTTAAAATGCATTGAAATGAGAAAATGTAGCGAGAATGTTTCATTGACGTTTTGTTACATGGTTTGAAAATTCTATAAAAGTTAATAAATATGGCCAGATATGTTATTAAAATAAACACATTCTTACTAAAACTGTTTGCTAAGATTCATCCATTAATAGGTAATCTCAACATTAGTGGATGGAGTTTTTTTAAATTCATAACATTTACAACCCCAATAATGTGTTTGTTTTTAACTTTATTCACTTCAAGAAAGTTTTAATTAACATTTAAAAAAATCTTCTCAACTCTTATTTGGGTTCTTCACCACGAGCAACAACAGATTGGACCTCTACAAGAAAAAATCAGGGTGTGACCCTGAGCTAGTAAGTTCAGCACCGTGAACATTTCTTCGCACTAGCGTGCAAAAGGGATTGGAAAACCATGCCCATTGCACCCGGGGGGCATGGAACCACGACCACCACTTTACCAGCAAACCCAACTAGACGAGATTGACGTTTATCCCGCGTGCCCACTGGTGTGGGCAGTATGTTAGTTTCAGTCAAATTTTAATTGGAAGAGCCTTATCTGACAGATGGAAACGTTACTTGATCTACTTTCAAGTATTCAAACGTCAAGTCATGTTTTATACATCTGTCACTTTTTTGATATTATAAATAAAATAACAATACTATAGTAAAATGTCATCAATGTTTACAAAAAGAAAAATGTGTATTCTAAATGTTTTTTTCCGACAAAATCCTACTATAGATGGTATTCAAATGTAAATGTTGCGTCAAAAAGTGACCGCAGAGCCACCTCATCCTCAGTACTTCCTCCCGAATGTGAACCAACCGTCGCGTCGACAAGGAGGCACACAAGCCCGGAGATAAGGTATAGCAGTTTTACAACGTGTTAACCGGGACAGGGCGGGCCACGACTGTTGGCTTGGCAAGTAATCTCGTACGACACCTCACAGAGGGGACCTTGAAATAATAAAGAATCACTTTCTTTACTCTCGATAACCATGTGGCCTCACATACGTTTCGAGCAGCTAGAATGGTGACACTAGAAAGGTTATTTAAAATAAAGTGCTACCGCGTTTGACGTGGAATGAAAGAGTGGAATACCACCCAGAAAAAATTAACCTCAGTAAACCCAACCGGAATTTGAACTTCAACCTACCCGTCATCAGCCCACCAGACAGCACGAAATCAATGCCTTTATCCGCATGCCCATACTGGTGCAGGTAAAAAGTGACTATCTCTACATTCAATGATTCATACTCGAAAATATGTGTTCTGAATCTGTTATTTGTGCCAAACCATGTTGTTTTATTTACAAATGTAAGATCAAATGACCTTGAATAATATAAATTAAATTTTCTGAATGCCCTATAAGTCTTTATATGAAATTTGAACGCTAAGAAACCTGCAGCAAACTATAAAGAAATATTGAAGACTTTTTGAATATAATTATAAGGCTAAAAAGTTGATATAGTAGGATTCTGTTAGGAAGAAACCTTTAGAAAATACAAGTGTGATGTAGTAGGATTCTGTTAGGAAGAAACCTTTAGAAAATACAAGTGTGATGTAGTAGGATTCTGTTAGGAAGAAACCTTTAGAAAATACAAGTGTGATGTATTATTTGCGTCAACAAATGATAACGTTTTACTATATTATTAGTGATATTTTGTAAAAATTTATAATATAATACATAAATAGTGACAACTGCAGATAAAATGAATTGACGTATAAAAAAGAGAAAGCATATTTTGTAGCTTTTCTAGCTTGCTATTAATATAGGACGGTATATCTTATTTCATGTATCAATATGTTATCAATTGTAAAATATCAATAAAAATCTATCTAGACTACAAGAGCGAATGTAAACATCTTCATGACCTTTCTTTTGATAAATCTTAATAAATCTGTCAATTAAGGTTGGCAAAACCAAAATCTGACAATGCTATAAATTAGTCCATTTTATTTTGAATAACAACATTAAATTATATCAAACTAGGTAACTTGATTTAGTAGTTTGTCTTCATGCCACTCTAACAAATAATAATATAGGTCTATATATTATCATTATTTGTATATGTTATATATATATAGTATATATAGTAGTGTATTTATATAAAAGTATATATATATATACTTTTATATAAATACACTACGTTTCAGGAGGCTACCTGATAAAGAGACGCGAAGTGGTTTGTGTTTCAAACTATGGTTCACACCAAAATGAAGGTAAAAGATCTCAACATGTTCCAATATGATTAAATATCTTGGATTTAAAAATATATGATTTAAAAATAAAATCATGAAAAAGTGAAGCTAAATCATTTCAACGACGCTTTACATTAAATATCACAGTTTTGATATAAAATCAAAAGATAGGAAATATTGATCAAGGTTGCCTCAAAAACATAAGTCTATTTTTAATAGGGTCTCAGAACATAAGGTAAATGAAGATTTACCAACAGATGTTTGAGCTTCAGAGCTGCAATTTTAAACCGTTAAATCGCTAAGAAATGGGCTAAAGCAGGTTAAAAATGAAAAATCGAAAACAGTATAGGTGGTCGGGATTAAATGTCAGCACCACTGCGGTTGCTGTACTCTGGACAGATGAGCTTACCATCATATTTGTCAGTAGTCATTATTAATTTTAATGACTCCTCCAACTTACAGCAAAGTGACACTCCCTGTAACATCCACAAACTATCCGTGGCTATTTATATATTATTCCGAAAAAGAAGATAAGATTGAGGAAGCGGAGTTGTACAATACAATAGCGCTAATGAGTTCGTTTAAACTTAAGGACACAAACAAGAGCGAACTTTTGAACTAGCCTACTTTGAGAGTTGAAGCTTAGCTGCAGCCGTTTTGGAAGAAGAGACTGTCTCAACCCACGGATAATGTATAACTTTAGTAGGTACAGTCCCATTTAGGGAGAGTCTTTGACAATCATAATAGTACTAACCTAAAACAATTTTCAAATAGCCAAACGTGATCCATGTGATCTGTAGTTGCCACTTTTGATAAATATTAATATAAGTAGTATATACTTATATAGTAAGTGACTACTAATATAGTAACCTTTTTCAGTGGCTGCATGGACTAACGCACTACTCTCGCAGGGGACTAGATTGCCGATGACGGCAAGTTTGAGATTCGAATCTTGGTCGGATGCACTGAGGGTGTTTTTTTCAAAGTGGTTTCCCACCTTCCCTCCAGTAAAATGCGGGTATAATCCCTCTAAATATAACCATCCTGATCCCTAAAACCCTTATCATAATTAGTAAATGAGCGTACAACCCAAACGAGTAATAAAACGCGGTACTTAAAAAACAATACATTGGAATATAGTTAATCATAAATGCAAAAACATATATAGGTAAATTTTTAAAAGTATCTTGCTTCCAAAATCCTAAGATATGCCCTAATATAGTATAAAGAAGGTCTTGCATCAGAGAGCGTGTAGCCAAGAATCTTGAATAGAAAAAAGTGGGAATAAAATCATTTTACTCTAATTTTAAAAAATAGAATAAAATTTTGATTTTGATTTTGGTTGGAAGTACTGTTAAAGAAAATTGTTGACCTTGGTGGTCTTGTTGTAAGGTGCTCACCTCAGGACTCAATATTTTTGGGTTCATTCCTAGCCGAGGTCAACGAATTTTTCTTATGCTATATGCCACGTCAATTGTGGCGTGTAAAAGAACCCTCTTGAGATGGGAAATAATTTATCATTTTAAAGGTGTAGTACTATTAAAATTAGTATTAATTTATTTTGATTTTTTTAGCACCATGTCTAACAATTATTTTATAAATAAAACCAATATTTTCTGAGCTATAAGCAAATATATATAACAAAATAATTATGTATCCCTTTGAAAAACAGAAATAATGAATTGTCATGTTGGTGGAAAAAGATGTTCTTCTTTACTCAATGTTTCTATAACCATGTATTTTAATTGTACACTTTTTTGTGGAGTGTTTCTGTAACAATGTAATTTCATCTCACAAATCTTACAGTTTTTATGTAAATGTTGTAAAATACAAGAGAAAGTCTGTGCGGTGCACCGTAATATTTATTAAATGTATATTTTACTGCGCATGCTTATCACCAGAGTTATTAATTACTTACACTAATATGTGGGCACTAGGACTTAAGGTCAAGCTCATTTAGTCCAGTATGCGGTAACGGGGAGGTCGAGGCACAATTCCCCACTCTCCTTTCACGCAAATAACTTACCCATCCCTGGCCTATTATTGTAAGCGGATAGCTCGGATGGTTTGTAAGACGTGGTGTACAAATAAATATTAATCAAAGAGAAAAATACAAGAATTGTGTACCCATTAGCAATAAAAGAGATGTGAAAACAGCATTAAGAAAATAGTCTTCACGGCACTTGGTTGGGGTTAGAATCTCGACCTTCCCCAACAATCAACAATGCAAAGCAAATGCGATGTAAAGCTAACAACTTAGACCACTCAGCTTTCGCTCCTGATCCCTGGTGGTCTATAAGTAATTATTTGATCACTTTATGCACAATCTCACGTGTGTTAAATGCCTACAATACATATCATTCTGTTTGCTAGGTTACGTTGATAAGCACACATTTAAGAGGAAACTCACCCACATTGGTGTACATTCAGACCAAGACGTCAGTCTCGTCTAGTCTGGTTTGTTGGTAGCGGGAAGGTCAGGGTTTCAGTCCCAGCCGGTTGTAATAAAGTGTTTTCCCCTAAATGGTTTTCAACTCTACCTCCTCGCAAATGTGGGTACATTCATTCACCATTATAACTTCATCCTCCTTATTCCAGTAGTGAAATATTTTGCATAAATTTGTTCTATGAATGTCAACTAAGAGTTCAAGGAACCATGGTATGATCACAGGCAGCACAAAGCATAATCTAGTATTTATGTACGGCTTCAGGAAAACATAATTTGAATACTTGCGTGTCCAGTTTTATAAGTAGTACGCTGGTATAGACATCTACTTAGAAGGTTAACCTTAAATATCACCCACTTCGGTGGTCGCGTGGTCTAACGTGATACTCTCGTGTTGGACTAGATTGCCAAAGATTGGGAGATCAGAGTTCAATCCCGGTTGGGTGCACTGAGGGTGGATTTCTATAGATGGTCTTCCACTCTTCCTTCACGCAAATCTGGGTGCATTTACTTTAAAATAAACCTTCTCAGTCCCTAGCCCATAAGTGTAATTAGTACATATGCGTATAGCCCGAACGTATAGTAAGACACGGTGCTAAACATATCTATATTAAATATGGAAACCCAAAGGGGGCACAGTGTGAAGAATGCCCATACATAAATAGGAATGCTTATTGTGAAATAAAGCAACCCCCTCAAGTTCCCTGGCTTAGAGAGCGCTATTCTCGTACAAACTTCCAGAAGTAAGTTTGCAAGGGGAGAAGCAAGCCTTACTTGGCACAGGATTGCCAAGTTCAGAAAAAGAGGCACGGCTAGAGACTCATTCTGTATTCTGCCTGATGGGTAGGCAACTTACCTTGCATATTTTCATCCCACTCCACATGCTACAGTAGGATTTTGTTAGGAAGTAAAGAAGGATCGGTAACCTCTATGGATCCCGATAGACTTATAAACTCATCAAAGGTCCAGCGATCATCTTATCTCCACGCAACTTAAGGTGGGATGGAAGGGGAAACTAGAAAAGGCCAGTGTTGTTGCAGTTTTTAGAGCAAAACTTTTTTTTTTTGCTAATATAAATCAAATATTGCTCCAAGAGAGCATAGAGTTAAATTTTCTTCACATGGTGATATCAACATTTCCTTAACATCTGTCATGAGCATAGCATTAGATTAGAATCTTTTTAAACGAAGAGAAAAAGTTATCACTAAATTTCAGAATATCCTTGACAGATATTCAATAACTGTTGATATCACCAAGCGAAGAAAATTAAACTCTGGTTTTGTAATGAAGCAATATTTTATCTATTCAAGCAAAAAAAAAAGTTTTGCCACAAATACTGAAAAAACACTGGCTTTTTCTCACATCCCCTTCCATCCCACCTTAAGTTTTTGTTGGTTCATACATTTTATACATATTTCATAGGATCAACCTTCCTCAAATATATATGTCCTTAAACTTCTAGAAAAAAAAATAGAATAACTAAAAATGTTTATTTTCAATTTTTCATATTTAACTGTATAATTTTCCTACGTCATTACTAATTATGAGCAAAATATTATTTTGGTCAGAATCTAATGTTATTTTTTAAGTACTTGATATAGATAAGAGTTTAGATAACTCCAAGATCGGCTTTTAATGACAATGGAGTTTTCTAAAAAGATCTACTGAAGATTTCCTCGAGATTAACAGATTTGTCGTGATCAACGAGATGCCGATCCCTCGTTTTAGAATATAAACAATGATAATATTTTAAGATATTGTTAGTTGTATAATATTTTAAAAGCAGGAATTGATATCTATAAAATGTGACAGGGGTAGATCGCTTGAATCGACGTATAAATATTTGCAAGTTGTTTTAGGTAATTTTTGTAACAGTGGGAAACTGTTCTTCCTACCAGAATCCTAGTATACAGCTCACCCGTGCTCGATCCACTCACAGCGGTCAAGACATGAAACTGCTATCTTTTCCTTAACACCACTTCTTACCACCCGTTTGGGTTATACGCTTATATCTTAGCTACGTCAAAAGTTTTAGCGATTAGTAAGGGCAGATTTAGAGGAAATAAACTTAACAGTTGCGAGAAGAGTGGAAAACTGTTTTGGAAGAAAAAAAACATTATCTCAACCACTCTTAAATTTTCCCCTTGGTAACGAACAGTATTATTTAATAATGTGTGGTGTTGGTGGCTGTTAGCGTTATTTTTTTAAGGTAGGATATAAATATTAGGCTTTATAAACACAACTAGCCTAAGATAGTACACCTAATACTGCAACTCAGGCCTTATGCTAATACATTATGCTTAGGTTGATTTGAAACTCCTAGAACAAACTTTAATGGGAGTTAGGGAACACTAAAATACCGTTAGTAAATGTGTGTTTGCAGACGTCACCCTTTGGTGATAGAGGGCGCTCAAGGGCAGCTGTAAAACTGCAGTAAATAAAAATATTAACACTTTTTGCCTTTCATTTATGTACCAACAGCAGCGCCCTTTGTCACAAAAGGGTGACGTCTGCAGGAATACATTACATAACAACAAAAGTTTTAGTTAAAGTTTGTACAAAGAGTTTCGAACTATCTTGTATAATGAGCCTAACCGGTAAACAAATATATCTCCTTGTTAGCACCATAGGGCATCGAACAAGTGTTCTCTAATCTTGTAGTTGGACTACTCTAATTACTAAGCCACAGGGACCAAAAGATGTTTTTTAATTCACGTAGTCTTAATACCCGTCCGAGCTATACGCATTTTAATTACGCTAAGTTGTTTTTTAGCACCGCATTTTACTAACTGTTAAGGTTGTACGCATATCTAATAGTTACGCTAATTAACTATGAATGAGAAAAGTTGAATTTAGAGAAAGTGTACCCGCATTTACGCGGAGGGGGTGTGGAAACCCATTTTGGTAGGGTCATTTTAACGCTTTTATTTGCGAAGCGGTGACCTGGTGGTCTAGGAGTAAGGTGTCAGACTTCTGTGCTGGCGGCCGGGGTTCAATCCTAGGTCCAGGCACAGATTTATCTGATTTCCAAACCATTCCTTCACCTCTGACAAGACATCTTGTGAATGTGGGGAATGCCAGGCCTCCACCGTGGTTCGGATTCCACGTTAAACTGTAGGTCCTTCATTTCATCTGACAATCACCCTACCATTACATATTAGCGTAAGTGAGTATAACCCAAACGGGTAGTAAGACGCGGTGCTAATAATAATAATAATAATAATAATAATTGCGAAGCAATCATTGCACGGTACGTAAACGCTGAAGTATTTAATTACGTGTATGTATGCATATATGTATACATACACACACTTTTTTTTTTTTTCACCGCGTCTCATCCATATATTTACACTAACAGGCTATGGATGAAATAATGTATGATTTAGAAGAAATTTACGTGTATTAGCGTGGAGAGAGAGGGAGAATATTTCTATGAAAAAATTAAGTGTTCACTACGACGATGTTCTTTTTATCACTCGTTGTCATTATGATCATGTTTCCAACACTCGTTCTGTCATTATAACCCTGTTTCTACCACCCATTCTGTCATTATGACCATATTTTTACCACGCGTTCTATCATACCCATTTAATAGTTTTGTCATTAAGTGGCCATGCCTAGGTTTTCACCGCTCGTTATGTATTGGCCATGCTACTACAGTAGCCCCGTGGCTTCTTTGGTGCTGACTGACAGCTCACAGCTGACTTCTGACAGTCAACATTTAGGTATATACCTACATTTTGACTGTCAGAAGTGACAGCTGCTAAACACATGTTTTTGCAGACCATAAGGTTAGGCATAGGGATACATAATTTGGCCTGGTAACTTTTCAAAGCCGTCAGCTGTCAGCTGTCAGTCAGCACCAAAGAAGCCATGTGGCTACTGTACCGTTCTCTGTGAAGTGTACGCCCTAGAGAATGCGGTTGAGCTCCCTCTGTGAAATCCATATTCTCGGTCTGTGAAGCCCAATATGGCCTCGCACTTATCGCTGCCGCATTCCACCCTCTACAGACGAGCTGCATTCCACGGACATCACACTCTCCAGGTCTATATTCTAACTTCAACGTCTCTGTAGTGACGTTCACTGTGAATATTTTGACGGGTAGACAAAATGTTGAGGATCCGAGAGACAGCTGAAACTGGTTCCCTCAAAGGACCCTCAAATAAGATTTAAACAAAAATTCAAAACACACAAAAAATGTGATATTTTTCTTTTCAAAAATCTGATGTAAACACATTCGTAAAATGATACCAAGAAAGTGATTTGAACTATTTTATATTATTGTTAAATTTCAGCATATATTACGTTTATCAACCCGTGGTAAACAGGCCTTCTCTCATCCAGGATGATTTATTTTATTTATATTCACCTACTTAGGGAGACAAGTCGTAACCATGCGATTTATATTAGTAACTATTATTATTATTATTATTAGATGTTCTGTCTTACGAGCGGTACATTCTTTGTGTCAGTGAACTTAGACCACCAATGCGCCCTGTCCTCTTTCTCCTCCTTAAGCTCCCAGAATTTTCTTATTTCTTTTAAGTCATCCAATATTTGAATCCTCCTTTTCCCTAAGCTCCTTATAAAGTCAACTTTCATGTGTATGCGTAAAGTTAGTAAGCAGAAGTAATAACTTTTCATTATATCAGTTCTATTGAAATAATCTTAATAATAAAGTAATATATAATCATTGTTGACCGTGATGATATGTTTGTATCTTCTAAAATTTCTTCATACAGGTCTATATGTTTGTATTTTCAAAACGTGTCTTCTTACATATGTTTGTATTTTCCAAAAGTTTCTTTCTATCAGAATCTTACTATATTTTTACCGCTACTAGAGAAAAATAATGTTTGATTGGTTTTAAGAATACTCTTAACGATAAAATAATAAGAGACAAGAAAGATGGATGAGGACATGATTGTTTGTATTTTCTGAAAATTTCTTCTTTTCAAAATCCTACTATACCTTTATTGGTACTGCAGACAAAATGTTTTAATTGACTATACAAATATTATGATCGATAAAATAATAAAATGACAAAAAAAATCCATGGGTGAGAACATGGATATTCCAGTTGTCAAAGCGATTGGTGGAAAAGTTACAGGAATATGGTTTTATATCCTTGTAGAATTGTATTTTTAGTTTTACCAACATAATTTGATGGTAATACCAAAAATTATTTACATTATGATAAGACACGGTTTAAGTTTATTTTAATCTTTGCTGTATACATTTGGGGTGGATATTGTAAGCTTTCTAAAAAAAGTATTTTAAGACAATGACTTAAAAAAGTACAAGAAAGCAAGATACGTCACAATAAAAGGTAAATCCAAAGAGAGAACCAATTCAATAAAAAATATAAACAATTTTAAATAAATAAGACGATAGAATTGCAAAGAGACAAAAGTTTTTGTTCAACTCTGTATTACGGCCATCTCTTCAATTTTTAGAATTTTAAAAGTGGCACTTAGAACGTCTCCAAAGTTTAGTCCGTCCAAGACTAAACTCAATTCGCACTTTTAATTTTTACTTTACAGTTGTGTTTTAGTTTACAATTAGAACCTATTTAGCTAACCATCGGTGGGTCCACGGTCTAAACGTCAAGCTCATTTAGTTTGGTTTGCTGGTCATAATTTGAATTTTTGTTGAAAGTACAGCAAATGATTTTTCATAATTGTTTCCTACAGTGCCCCCAAGCAAGTTTGGCTAAGTCTCCCCTATATTATATCTTCCTCATCTCTGTCACATAAGCACAATTAATATATTCATATAGTCCAAACGCGTAGTCAAGTGAGGCGGAAAATCAATTTACTTAATAGTGGAAGAAAACAAACAGTTTCGATTCCCGTGTCTAGGTGTCATTTTTTAATCTACGAATAATTTTCTTTTAAATGTACCCTGATAAATCGTTGTAAGCTGCATATGAGATATTCTCCACATAGCCAATAATATCAAATAAACTCTTTCGATAGTCTCAAACTTTTGATCTAAATCATATATTTCATGTTATGGGTTCGATTACCAGAACTGTCGAAAAGTATAGATAGGGAAATTGGGGGTTATTTTCTCATAGTGCATTATTGATGGATAGAGAACTAGTTAATGTGTTTACTTTAAAGTAAAGCTATGTTGTAATTAATTACGGTAATTTGTTTGTTTCCAGTTGGTTCCGTAGGTGTACGAAAGTGTTTTTCACGTCAATATTCCACAGAAACACAGGTCTCACCGATTGTAGTTGCTGAAAGGGCTGCCCACATAGATAGTGAACCCAAATATGATTCGAAATTATTGAGCTAGATTTTAAACTGGTATGTCATGCATTGCTAAGTATTATTTCAATATTAACCCAGGAATGAAACATATTAGCCTACTGAGCACAGTTCTACGACAAAGGCTCGATATTTTAGAAATGCTTGAAAGCCACGGGACACCGTTTGCTCAACTGCATTGATCATCACATCATGCTATATCATCCGCAGCTGTAGCCAAGCGATATTGGATGTTATATTTTCATCTCCACTAACAGGGACATCGAAGTTCGAATCTCAGTTGGGTGTATTGAGGGTGGTTTTTCCAAAATAGTTTTCCACTCTCCTTTCAAGCAAACGCGAGTAGACTTCACCTAAATATAACTTTCTAATCCATAATACTGTTAGCGTAATTAGTATATAAGTGTATAACCCGAAATGGTAGTAGAATGAGGTGCTAAAAACCAAAAATCCAAATTGTTCCTTTTCACTTTGCCTCTTGGATCAAGATGTAAATAGACCTAACATGTGTTGAGAGTACCAATAAAAAAATACGCATCACTAACAGGGGTCCACCAAGTTTGGACCGTGAGTGTATCGGCTTAGTGTGTCGATCGTGATAGGAAAGTATGCAGGCACTCTCCCATCAGCCGGTATGTAGCTGTGGTATGGTGGGCAAGACGCGACACAAGGGGTCAGAGTTCAATGCCGACCAGTGCCTGCAAACTTAGCTCTTTATGGAGTAATATTACTGACACTACGACCAGGAACACACTTGCAGTGGTGGCTGAGCGCTATCAGGCATTACACTTGCAATTATCACCGTTGACGCGTTAGTTGGGGTTCGAAAGCTCGAGGAAGGTTTTCCCATATCTAACCACCCTTTTCACCCATATTACCTAGATTTAAGGTGATAATATCTCGTACGCTATACGTACTTGTTAAATAATAACCCTCAAGTTTGATTTAACCCGCTTCGATGGCTACGTGGTCGAACGCGCTACTCTCGCAGTAAGCTAGACTGATGATTACGGGGATATCGAGGTTCGAATCTCGGTCGGGTGTACTGAGGATGGTGTTGTCAAAAAAGTTTTCCACTCTTTATCCACGCAAATGTGAATATATTTCCTCTAAATCCAACTTTCCCTACCCCTAAAACCATTAGCGTGATTAGTATATAAATGTACAACTCGAACGGGTAGTAAGATGCGGTGATAAAAGAAAAGTTTGATTTACTGATGTTGAAGATGAGTGCGACTCACATAGTTGAAATTCCTAAACAATTGATGTATTTCACTCTGATTAAAACATGTACTTTGATCTTTCACGATTCTCAGGATACAATATCCTTAAGAGAAAGGGAATAAGAATATTATAGTAATTACTTGTTTATTTTCATAGGATATATGATGTGCATGAGTGGTAGGTAACAAGTCAATTGTTCATACATTTTAAAGAAAATGGCTACCTATATTTGAAAAATGTGACTGGATAGGGGTTCGAATCCATCACTGCAAAACTACAATTATCAAGTATATAGTATGGAGCCTATTAGAAGCTTCAGGGATTATATATTGAACAAAATTGAAAAAAATAGTTCCCAGTAAAAAAAATAGTAGGACAAAATCGTGCATAGGCTACTTTATCATGTATAACTAGTCTGTAATAGTTCACAAACAAAACTTCCGAAAATACAAATATTTTTTTGTGGTCAGTATTGCTAATATTTTAAAATTTCATTAATAAACATATTATTTTACTGGTATTTATATTATCTATCAAAGGTGAGAGTTATAAATCATAAGACTTGACGGATGAATATATTAAGATTGTTTTAATAACGTTTGTAGTTATCATACAGTGTTCTTCCAAGCAGAATCCTACTTACTATAGCTTTAAAATAATTTATATTCATTAAAATAGTTTATAAATTTATTTATTTTGTAAAACACCCCCCATATATAAATTTTAGCAAATTGTAGACCTACAGTTATTATGTTAAATATATTTTTAAATCTGAATGTGTGTGTGATTATAATTTTTTTTTTTATATATATATATGTTTGCACTCATGATTTATTATATCTATTAGAGAAATTCAACTTGAAATATTTATTGCTTTATATTATTTGAACTAAAAAAACGCTATGTTTTTATTCAAACATGATTCGAAATAAATTAGAAATGAAAAATTCCTACTCGCACACCCTTAAGGGACAAGATATTTCTTCGAATCAACGTAGTTAAATTTTTCAGGTTGCTTTTTTCTTCCATATACAAGCGGTTTGCAGTTAAATGTTCAAAATTCACAAACTATTCCGTATTTTCTTTTTAGTTTTTTCTCTAACTCTTCTGGTTTTCCCGGTTTTCCAGCTTCATGGCATTTTGCACAACAATTAGAAGCAGTGTGTGGAAAAACCAGGAAAACACAGTGCGTTTCACACACAAAAAAATTATTAAAAACTCTTGAAATATTTGTGAGTTTAGGACATCAAACTTTCATGTTTTAAATAGTAGGACCTTGAATAAAAGAAAAATCAAATTGAAGAAATACACGTCTCATCCTTTACTTAATGCATAGGGTCGAGGTCCTTGGATATACTTGGGAACCATACCTGAATAATGTTAGACATACCCTTAACAAACAAAAACCCCAACAACAGTTATGTGAATGTCCCTAAAAGTGGTGGAAGGAGGGGGGGCGGGGCGATATTATAAGATATATACAAACTTTACTAAATGATGAGCTGTATTAGGGAATACCGAAATAAAGTATACACAATAGTTGAAACTTACTGAATGTTGTTATTGTGTTATATTTTACCACACCAAAATTATAATAGCAGAAGTCCGTGCTAGTTATAACACTACTTTTACCAATTACAGATATATATAATTAAAAATATATATATAAATATTTATATTTCCTAATTGTAAAAACACTTAAGAAAATTCCTAAAAAATGCATAGCCTAATATTTTATATTTATGGACGATATTGTATATTCCTTAAATTGTAAAGATATATATATAAACGATACAAGGACCCAATAAAATGATTAAATTTACAATTTAAAGAATATATATAATATGGTCCGTAAATTAAAAATATTAAGGCATGAATATTTTTTAGGTAATGTATATTACAATAGGTATGTTAATATTTAAAATGAAATAATGATGTTATGTAGGAAATAAAATATGATATTTTTTAGCTACTGTCCTTAAAAGTTTTAAACAGTCTCTCAGCAATGATGGCTAGGATACAAAAAAAAATCTACTATATAAAAACAGGTGACGCCTTTCTCTCTCTCTCTCTCTCTCTCACTCTCACTCTAGTGTGTTGACATAATTATGAAACACAGGAGGTTTTTAACTTGATCCAATTTTAGTGTTAAGTCCTATTGACGTACACACGAAGTGGGAATCTCCCCCCAACTTACTAATTAAATCAGTATCGCCCTCGCCCTCTCTATTCGTTGTAAGAAGAGTACGGTATTTTATTTCTATTCAACGCGTAGCTGATGGAATCGACGAGCGGGGCTTCATAAAATTCTTTTGTTGTGACCCCCCAAATGACGTCAAAAATAAGGGGTGGGGTGGGTGTGACGGGGTCGGGGAAGTCAAGGGTAAACTCGTCTCGTTGTTTTATGAGCTTAACCTTATTGAGATTACCTGTCAATTGAGTTTTACCAACCGTGAGGTGAGAATCAAGTCACCTTTAGGAGGCTGACTGAAATCATGTGTGTTCTTAAATGTATGTGTGATGTTTTATTGTTGTTTAGCACCGCGTCTTACTACCAGTTCGGGCTATACACCAATATTCTAATTACACTAATGTGATATGGGTCAGGAAGGTTTTAATTTAGAGGAAGTGTACCCGAATTTTCGTGTA